>JAECUM010003140.1:0-133976 GCA_016617855.1 Megalonaias nervosa | reverse complement strand
GATATTTAGCCCATGGAGTTCCTGGTAATTTTCCTAATAAAGCGGCTATATCACCCCCACCTGTCTTTGTTGGAATAAATTTATATTTCTTGGTACCACATTTCACACACTTGTCTGTAAGTGCACGTCTTTTATTTTTTGTTGTTACTGTCGTTAATTCAGTAGTATCGGTAGGTGTTCTGCATCGAACACAATATAGACTCATATTATTTATTATATGGATATAATTGACTTTTCTGCGACACGAAAACAAGAGCCAGTAAAGCACCATCCAGCGTTACCAAATTCTATCAGAATGATTATAATAGGCCCATCTGAAGTGGAAAGACGCAATTACTGCTTAATCTAATAATGCGATGGCTGAAGTGGGATAAATTATATTTAGTTGCGCCATCTGTAGATGATCAGCGATGTTACGAAGTACTTAAAGATTTTAATGAAAACGCAAAATCGCTACATGAAGACAATATCATAGACTTTATTACTGATATTGATGAAGCACCATCCGTAGATGATCTCAGGGCCACTGGCCCTCATGGATTCATTAATAATTTAGTAGTGTATGATGATGTTATGTTGGACAAACAATCAAATCCAGCTAGAATATTTTCACGAGGTAGACATAAAAATACAGACGTGATTTATGTTACACAGAGATATACACAAATTCCAAAAGTAATCAGAGACAACTGTAACATTTTAGTTGTATTTAATGGCGTAGATAATCATACTCTACAGAATATTTATTATACTTGGTGTTCAGGCGACATGGACATGAATAAATTTAAAAATTTCTTTTCAAAAGCACAAGCTGCTCCATTTGGTTTTGTAACGATAAATTTACATGATCCTAGGTCAAGATATCGCAACGGACTTGATATAATTTTTGGATAAAAATCATAGCAGCAGAGAGGGTGAATGACATACATATGTGACCAGATTGTGAAAAAATCTGGTCAATTAAAGAAGTTTTCATTATTAAGGCAAAAACTTCTTTTTTTTTCAGCCTTCGTAGGAACCCTTAATTTTCAAAAATAAGGTCTCTACAAAGTTGTAGGGTTCACCCTCTCTGCTGCTATCCTATCAAATGAAAATAATTTTGTTATAAAGCCAAGTAGACCAATATGGGGAAAACTCTGTGAAAAATATGGACTTATAAAAGATAAGGCAGTGAATGCTTATTGACTTTTAATGAACACAAATGATCCAAATATATCTACTCAAATGCATTATGCTTTTGCAACATACAGAACAGATGATAGTTGGAGAGGTTTCCCTGTTACAAGATAAAAAAATACAACCAATCTTGGATATGTCTCGTCTGCTAGGATTTTTCATTACCTTTCTTATCAAGACACATTAATGGCCATTCTGTCTCTTGAACAGGAAGGTGAAGCAAAAGATTGTTTTCTTACTCCAGATTTCTTTTTGCCAACCAGAAACATTAAGCACCTACTGGAATCGAGAGAAGATATTTTCACAGAAGACATGGAAAGTATCAGCAATCTTGTAGGTGTAAGCTCTGAGGATATACAAATGTATCTTCATCATTTGAAAGAGAAGGAAAAACTTAAAACTGAGAGAAAGAAAATAAGTGAGAAATTTAAAGGTACTCCACTTGGTGTGTTTAATATAGAGCAGCTTGAAGTATGTTTTGCACACTCTGTTAGGGGTTCAAGAACACCCACATAGACAGTTAAAGACAGATATATTGCCAGAAGTGCACAAAGAGATTGCCAGAAAGAAGTTGTCAGAGAAGGAGGTTGATGCATTGGTCAAGTGTTGTATGTTGCAGAAAATTTGAATTAAACATTCAGAAGGAAAAACTTAAAATCTGTGAAAGAAGTTCCTGTTTATTTGATTTTAGGCTTTCATAAAAACTGTAGTTTCATTGCAGTTTGTTTTCTATATTTTAATAGTGTTGTTTGATACAGAAGTTGTACTTGATTTGGGGTTAATGCCATTTTCAGTTCTTTGTAGCCTATATATGGCAGCTGGTACTGAAGATGGAAGAAGATTCAAAGAATCTGATGGCTGTTGGCAAGTTTTCACAAATACACATTGTACTGGCACAGTAACTCAAACCAGTATAGATGGCAGTTGTCAGAAAAGGCAGGACATGACAGTGATGACTGTTCATTTGATGGATTTTAGAAAAACAACTGACAAAATTCATAGGTTTGAAGACATTTATTATGGTCAAAAATGATGCACTCATACAACTGTGGCATAAATGATTAACCGGTACTTCTGCTGCTGCTGGTGTCATTGATCAGTTGCTTCATTTGATGTTTTAGTTCTCTCCCAACGTCATTCAGAGACGAGACCTCAGGTTGTTGGTAGATCATTATGGCTTTTACACCATTTTCAGCACAAGAGAATCTAGATACAGCAGCCAATTTTACTACTGAAGAAGACATAAAAGGCCAAAGTGGGGTTTAAACCAATATGATGAACAGCAATTACAAAATATCTTATATCACTGCCATGTTAGAACCTGTGATGCTGATGCTGCTGCTGCTGTTGACAAGGGACAGTTGACAACAATGATGTTGATTTTAAAAGTACACTGGGCCCAAAATAATTATTCCTCAATTTTCATCCTTTTTTGAAATCTAATTCAAGATGAATTTTAGATCTAAAAAAAATATTTTCAGGACAGGGACAGCCATTGTATCAAATATTTAAACTATATCCAGTGGGTGATTGGGATGAAAATCATGGCACTAATTTATTGTGGCCTGATCATAGCAGAAACCTGATCAGTGATGATGATAAACTGATTGATCAGTAAGGCTGTTGAAACAGTGCTTTGACATGCTATATTTCTTTTCTTTTGTATATCAATTGTGCAACAAGGCATAAAAATAAGACATATCATGGAAGAAAATATATTTTTAAGACAAGAAATTATATAGTGTACAAGCAGGCATAAATAATGCAGCATCACTTTCACAAGTTTAAATTTTTGTTTATTTCTGACAAATCAAGAAACATACGTGGCTGACAGACAAAAGAACAAAAGATGATTGATTACAAACAATGGATACAAATGTGAACTAGATTATATATCTAAGAATTCAGTATAGATTACCTCCAGTCAGCAGTCATTTAAATCACATCTGTCCCCAACCCAAAATTAAAATCGCTTCTACCACCCTCTAACCACTTGCTAGAAATTAGGTAAAATAATATGCTTCTGTAGGGGGTGATGTTTTTCGATTAAAATGCAGCAGACGGTGGGTCATAATTTTTTTAAATTGCTTCTATTGTTGGTTGGTTGAATTTAAAAGTGCCTTCCCCCGGGGGGTTATATGTTTTACTGGAACAGCCCTAATTATATAGATAAGATTAAAGTAGAATTTAATCAATTAAAAATAAATAAGTTATTTCTTCAATTTGCAGAAGAATACCAGCTTTCCTAATTGTGATGATATTCCATCACCCATTGTGCTAACGAAACTGCGGAGGTCCAAGTCTCTGTCACGTCGTTACAAGAACTGGCCCTGGTGATGTGTTTGATACTAGAACCACAATCTATTCATAAAGCTGACAGTGTTAGGGTTATATGGAGGCTTATTTGGTAGATTTGAACTTTAATGCAGATAATTGTTAATTGTTAAATCTTCCTTGGTAGAAGCTTGACACCAATGTTACTTTGGCCTCCATTTGAATGTCGGTCCATATGTCCATCCACACCCTAGATTAAGTTCAATGTAAATTTAATTATTTTTGCTTCCATTTATTTCACCACCATTGATCTCACACTTTCAGAGTGGGAATGTAGCTGCAGAATGCAATTACATTTATCTTTTGTCTTATGGGTCATCTAATGGGGTTAGAATTTCTCCCTTTTTTAGCTGACCTCCATAAATTCAGGTGAGCCTTTAGTATGATCTTTCATTAGTCCATTGTCCATTCACAGTTGTTATTTACAATTTATCAAAAGGTTCTTGACCAATTTGCATATGATTTTACAGGGTGCATTCTTTCATCAAGGCCATCCAGATTTGTTATTGAATTCCACGGCCAAAATTAACTCAGCATTTGGAATATTAGCTGGTTGAGGGCTTGAACTGCTCACCATGGCTGTCATCGTGTTTTTGTTGTTTTTTTTTTTTTTTTGTTTCATTTACGTAAAAATGACAGTGTAACTTTGGGAACTCGAGCATCAAACGTTCCAATGCTTGGCATCACTCTGTGTATGTCCTCTCCTGTTCAGTGCTTGGCATCACTAAGAGTCTTAGATTGGTTTTTTGTTTTGTTTTTTATTGTGAGTTCCAAAACCTTTAAACATGTAAAAACTCAAAGCATTTCAACTCTTCTGTACTTTAAGCTTTTAGGGTTCTGCTACACATTAACAAAAATTCTTCCATAGTTTCTGATTGAGTGGAACCTGCCTTTTTTTCACAGGATTACCTTACGTGAATATTTGCATATTTTTTGTAATATATTTTAGCTAAGTATTCAGTTACAGTGTACAGTGCAATAGTATTTTTTATGTACCTGTTATATGTACATTAGCATAGTATACATTGTGCTGGTTAGTTTTATATACATCAGCTAGTCATGACATTAACAATTTGTACATATGCATATGGATTGTGTGGGTTTTTCTTTGTGTATTCTGCATAAATCATGCAAAAAGTAAATGTAACTATGAGGTTCTGATATGTGTATGCAGTTCATAGGTCTGTATTTTTATAATATTTTTTTTTTTACCAACTATCAGTAATATTGAATTATTTATAATATTTTTTTTTTTACCAACTATCAGTAATATTGAATTATTCATCTAACCTTGCTAGATTTTTCAAGATTTTTATTATAAAATTTCTTAATTCCAAATCTTGCTCACCCTCTTACCACTTTGTTCTTTAAGGTACCTTCTAGGCAGAAAATATTTGATATTATTGTTCAATTTAACATCAAAATAATAGTTCCAATATAATTGTATTGCATGAGTATTACACTGTTATTGTCTTTCAGTCGCATTATTTATTATGATGGAATTATTTCAATTCAATATTTCTTCACATTACTTTATTTTCACATGCATTTCATATCAACATCATTTTCTAATTATTGAGGTCTAAAGAGTATAGAGTAAATGAGAATTCACAAAAGTATATATGCATAAGTATGAATGGTTAGGTTCATTTTACTCATTTGAATTATTAATGGATTTCTAAATCATTTTCCTGGTTTTGACACACTCCACTTCATATATTGACACTTTTTAAAAATTTTACAGTTTCATTTGTGTTTTAGTTTGCAGGCAATTTTGTATATCTTTAATGCTGCGTTTTTTAGGATCCTATATGCCATTTTATCAGATTTTTAAAAAAAAAATATGTCTTAGTAACTGAACTGAAGAATTGCAATTATATTTCTACATCATACTGATCAACTGATAAATCTGGTACCTCAGCCTACCTAACCCCAGCTGTCAGTCAGTTTTTTATGAAAATATTCCAATGGGCCTCTACCCACTGTCAAGCCTGGCTGATTTATTATGTAATGACCCTGGGTGCTAAACTTGTCAGACTTTAAAGTAGTCTGGTTCACAGATTGTATGATAATGGTCACCCATTTTACTATATTGCATTCTAATTCAGACTGTTGTAACTTAACTGTCTTTCCCACAGATTTTAGGAAATTTTCAGCCTAGACCAAAAATTGATCTTTAATAAAGAGTAATGTTTTCAGGGGAAAATCTTTGATCATCTGGAAAACTATGTTTATTAGTAGGTCTGGCTATCTCTGATTTGGAGATTCATTAATATGCAGAAATTGTATATATGGTGCTAATCTTTGCTAAATTTTAATCCAGAGCATCACATGTGATATTTATATGCAAGTTTGTATGTGTTTATGTAATATGTGACATGTTCTTCATAATTTTTACCATGTGCAGCTTAGGCTAAAAAATGTTCTGATCTCAGTTCTAAACAGCTGTCAAGTAATGCAATCATAAATTGTTATACTTACCATTTTGTATTGAGATGCAACAAGGAGATGCGGGTATTTTGTAAATATTTTGTAAATAATTACTGGTGGGGGGGGTAATATTTACCATAATGTTAACCACAAATGTGGATCTTAAAATCAAATGAAATGTTTCTATTTTTCTGTGATTATTTTTGTATATTGTATTAGTTCATTCACTAGAGGAAGGAGATATGTTTGGCTTGGATGGCTTTTATCCCCAATACTTTATGGCAAGGTGTCCATTCTCTTGTACCAATTATCGTTTTTGTTACTAATAATAGTGTTTAAAAACAAATATGGTCTTACTAAAATTAATAATAATATATAGATTGGGCCTGTTAGGTTAATTTGATATGTCAAGTGAAGCAACTCTAAAAAGTAAATAATTCACCTGAATGTGTAGTTATCACTCTTGGATATTGTTCTACTGATGATAATGTATGACATATAAGTAGAAAATATTTTTCAAAGGAAATCACTTCAATAATTCCTCCAATAATGCTTTAAATGTTAACATACATTCTCTAGTGATCTGTGAAGAATTTTTTTTATAGAAAACTATTCTGGAGAAATGATAGTAATAAGAAAAATAAATAGTAATATCTCTGGAGTTATATATATTTGTCATCTAATCTTGTGTAAATAGTATAACCCTCCAAACCATTAGTGTTCTCTATACTTTTATTGGTTTTTATTCAGATAAGCAAATTTCAGATGCAGTTTAGTAAAATATGGTTTGAAGAGTTTCTTTTTAAGGTCTATTTTTCATTAAAGTACAACACAAATATTCTGTTTGACAACAGCAATATTACCTTTTTTCTGAACTTATATACATAACCATGATAGACATCATATTTCTGTGAATTGATACAATAACAGAACAAACAAAAATTGAATGACTTTATACAATACTGTACAATTCACATCATTGTATAAGTTCTTGGTGTGGGTGGGGGCGAAAACAATTGATTACTTTTACCACAGAAAGAGTATAATTTTTTTCACCAAAAACCGTAGACAACTATTTATGACTTGCTTTTTAACTTAATAAGACAGCAAGATTATCCTGGTTCAAATCTCTCAAGATTTTGATTTTTTCACGTCATGGTTGGCCATGAAAACAAATGGGTCTAGCCATATGAAGGGACATAACTCAAATTTCAATACTTAGAGTTAGACCCATAGCAATTACCTCCCTTGATGTTATTTTAGCTACATACATGTAGAAACAGTCAATGCAAAATGCTCATAAAAGGTAATTACTTAAATATTTCCCATCAATTATTTTACTGAATTTTGTAATCATTTCTTAGTGCAAAAAGAAAAGAGAGTTTAAACATTTAAAATTCAGATCACTTATTGTTAGAAGGATATTTTGCTTAAGATTCTAAAAAGGAACATGATTATCACTATTTTACAGTTTATTTTCATCAGCTCTTTATCCTCCAAGCCATCCATATTATCAGTACTTTGATTATATGATATCCTCATCATCTTAGCTTTTTTCAGATCTTCTCTTGTCTCTAAATGCTAATTTTCTTGCCTTTTCTGATCTTGTAACTAATTTTGTAACTATGTGTATTTTATTGCAATAATCTGCACTAAATGATCCTAAAATTAAGTTTGGGATGCAGATTTTTATATATGAATCTATGTCTGCATTTGTACATGCTAGTCTTTTTATACAATACATTTTTTAAATATGCTTCCACCAAATTATAATGAGGGGGAGCACGTTGTGTTATCCATAAAAGTAAATCTGTACATAAATATAACTCATGTAGGTCCAATTTTCTCAGCATTATATAGGCAATAATTTGTTAAAACCAACCAATCAACCTGTTCATTAATATAAAAACTACTAAATTGGTTTGAGTCCAAACAGTTGCAGAAAATATTGCTCTAGCTAAGAATTTTCAACATGAGTGAGCAAGAGGGCACTTTTGGACTCCATGGACACATCACCAGACAAATGGGCATTTTTTGGCAATCTATTGATTCACTGCCAGTGATGGAATTCCAGGGTGTCATATTTTTGGAGAAGCAGAAAGAACATTTATGTTTATTCAGCATTAAATGAGCATTCAGATCGATGAATAAATAAAAATAAAGTACATTTTTAAGAAGTTAATTTTGTGTTCTGCAAAGGAGAGGAGAGATCATGGCCTGCTAGGGTAGCGATGGGGCGGAGGCACTGAGGGTGGAGGGGAGTGCATTAGGTGCATAGGGGAGAGCACTTGAAAGATATTTGACATCTGTGTTATCAGTCTTAATAGGGTATAGTTGTTGTTTGTTGTTGTTGTTGTGGGGCTTAACGCCATTTTTCAGCACACGATAGGCTATACATGGCGGCCAGTATTAATGGTGGAGGAAGAAACCGGGAAATCCACGGAAAGAACCACCGACCCACGAGAAGCTACTGGCAAGCTTTCTCACATATCCACACTTAATAGGGTATAGAGTGGTTGAGTTTCACATCAGCTGCCTTCATCAGTATTTGAAACCATTACTGACTATTCTCAACTAATACTCTTAGACATTTTTTTCATTCTGAACAAGGTGGTGATTAAATAATGATTTTGGTAAAGTGAAAATGAAAAATTAAGTCCCATTCGATTAAATATTGCCAGAACAATCTTGTCTTTTTTATGAAGCAAATCAAATAACATTTACATTTGACAGAGACTGATCTATCTTTCACTTTTGACAGAGACTGATGTAACTTTGACTTTTGACAGAATGATATAGTTGTATCAATATATCCCAAATGAGTTTTTGGTGAAAAAAATATCTAACTGGATAAACAAAGAAAACATTCTCATTCAGTAATAGGGATTGAAATAGCAGTCCCCCAAAAAGTGCCCTCTTGCAGTCGAGTATAATGCATAGAGAGTGAATATAAGTTTTGGGATGTGTTTAAAATGTATACTGTGGTAGAAATTGTCTATTGTTTTAGTAGCTCAGGATACTTTACTGTACATACATGTGTGTTAGGGTTAGGGTCAGGATACTTTACTGTACATACATGTGTGTTAGGGTTAGTGTCAGGATACTTTACTGTACATACATGTGTGTTAGGGTTAGGATCAGGATACTTTACTGTACATACATGTGTGTTAGGGTCAGGATACTTTACTGTACATTCTTACATACATGTGTGTTAGGGTCAGGATACTTTACTGTACATGTGTGTTAGGGTCAGGATAATTTACTGTACATTCTTACATACATGTGTGTTAGGGTTAGGGTCAGGATACTTTACTGTACATACATGTGTGTTAGGGTCAGGATACTTTACTGTACATTCTTACATACATGTGTGTTAGGGTTAGGGTCAGGATACTTTACTATACATTCTTACATACATGTGTGTTCACTTTTTCTTCGGAGGGCTGGAAGATTAGCTTTAACTAAATATAAAACCCTTGATTAAATAAAAAAGAAAATTTTAAAGATTTCATCCCTGTTTCAAGTTATACCTATTCTTTCAATTTTAGAAGTTATTCCTGTAACTTTTGAATGAAAAGAAAGAAAGAAATTTAGTTGAGTAGCCTCAGACTTGGTTGCATTGCTTTTAATGATGACACAATGTTGAGTTGCTGTGAAGTCGGTGAAGTTTCTGGTACATCAGAAATATGTGTGTAAACTTTTTGAGGGTTTGGGTGTAAACAGGCGATTTTGTGTGTTTTACAATTTTTTTAGTTACACTTTTTTCCATGATATTGTGCAGCGATACTATTTTTCACAATTTAATTTTGTATATTCTTTACCCACAAAATGACAAAATGAAATCCTCCATGGATATTTCAGAGTTTACAGTATTATAATGCAGTAACAACCACAGGCAAGAGGTTAGTTAAACATTACTATACTGTTTACATCTGGGGTTTTTTCTTTAATGTGGGACGGAAAAGACTGAGGACATTAACTGGTGATATTTTAAAGTCATACTTTTTTCTGTTTTTTTGTCATGTGTCTGGTACCAATTCTCTTGGGTGGGTTTTTTTTGTTTTTTTTGTTTTGTTTTTTTGTTGTTGAAAAGTTTAAAACCTTAAACAGCATAAAATGAATTTGATTAAAATATCTGTCGAATCAAGTTTTGACAGCGGTTAGTAGATACAGTTGATGCCACTTGAAAAAAGAATCAAAAAGTGTGCTATGTGAATACACAATACATATAAATTAATTTAGTAAAGGAAGATGTTTATTCCAAAAGAAAACTTACAGTAGATTCTTAGCTTTAGGTTTTAGCTCACCTGGCTGTAGGGTCCTTAAAATCATCTATTTCCTGTTCACAATTGCTACTTGCATCTCCTCAAAAAGTGCTCAACAGATTTTGCCCAAATTTGAGAGAAAGCATCCCGGAATGATGCTCTTTCAAATTATTAAAATGATGCTAGTTCATCTTGACTTATAGCTGCTGTTGCTAAAATTGAAAAAGAGAAAAAAAACATTCAAGAAAATGTAATCATGAAACTCACATGTTGATCTGCCATAATGTATGGCTGTCATTCCTGAAAATTAATGACTTGTAAAGAACTGCACAACAGAATTTGATTGAACTTGACAAAAAACATCCTGGCATGAAGGTCTTTCAGATTTATTCAAATGATGCTGGTTCATCATCAGATATGGCTAATGTTACTAAAATGTATAAAACCCTTAAATGACTTCTTTAAAACCACTTAGTATAATTAAACCAAACTGGACAGAGAGCATCCTGGAATATATGGCATTCAGACTTGTACAAATGATGCTGAAACTTCAGTATGGCACCAGTACTTAAAAAAAACCCAACTAAAAACTATTCATAAATTGATCAAATTTGACAGGAAACATCATGGCATAGATGGCATTAAAATTTACACAAAAAGATGCCACTGTTATTTCATTTTGGTTAGTAGATTCTCAGTCTCTACTAGTTTGTCCACTCATCTGAAGTAGATTCAGTGATAAGACCCATATATTCAATTAACGTATAACAATCACTTCGTCCACAAGCACTCTGAATTAAAACAGACACAAACATGTGATTTTATTATCTTATTGTCTGCTGAGCTTATAGAATTTGGGACAAATTATCCCCAGCATCTTTAACCTTCAGGTGACTTCACTGCAGAACCTATACATGAAATATTAAAGAATATATTGTGTCGATGTCATCAACTTCATATGTTATGTCAGTGCCATCAACTTCATATAGTGTCAATGCCAAGAACTAATATATTGTGCCAGTACCATCAGCTTCATATATTTTGTGTTGATGCCATCAACTTTATGTATTGTGTCAGTGCCATCAACTTAATATATTGTGTCAGTGCCATCAACTTAATGTATTGTGTCAATGCCATCAACTTCATATGTTGTGCCAGTACCATCAACTTCATATATTGTGTCAATGCCATCAACTTAATGTATTGTGTCAATGCCATCAACTTAATGTATTGTGTCAGTGCCATCAACTTCATATATTTTGTTGATGCCACGAACTTCATATATTGTGTCGTTACCATCACGTGTCAATGCCATCAATTTTATATATTGTGCTAGTACCATAAACTTCATATATTGGGCCAGTACCATCAACTTAATGTATTGTGTCAATGCCATCAACTTCATATATTGTGTCAGTGCTCTCAACTTTATATATTGTGTCAATGCCATCAGCTTAATGTATTGTGTCAATACCATCAACGTCATATATTGTGCCAGTACCATCAGCTTCATATATTGTCAATGCCATCAGCTTAATGTATTGTGTCAATGCCATCAACTTCATATATTGTGTTGATGCCATGAACTTCATATATTGTGTCGTTACCATCATCTGTGTCAATGCCATCATTATATACTGTTTTGATTCTATTAGTTTCATATACTGTCAATACCATCAGCTTCATATACTTTGTCAATGCTATCAACTTCATGTACTGTGTCAATACTATTGACTTTATGTTCTGTGTCGATGGCATCAATTTCATTTACTGTGTTGATACCATCCTTTTTACAAACACTGAATTCGGGTCTTTTGGGATATGTGAAGAAAATGAATAGAGAAAACTCATGGTTGTACAGTATATGTTTGTGCGTGTTTACCATTGTGGACATTTATATTTATATACGTATTAAATCATGCAAGTCAAAAAAGTTTGTAATGGCTCTTACACTGTGTAAGGCAGGATTTATAAACATAATGATTTATCATGCAAGCTGTGACATGTGAACTGCATGGTTCCTTATGAGATAATGTTATGTGTGCATCAGTGTGAATGAGTATGTGAATGGATGTGTTTTATGAATGTTGAGGCTAAGGAGGGTACAGAAAATTACGTCAAAAAATAAATTAATTTTATTTGTTCAATTGCTTGCGTCTATGTTTTTGTTTTTAGTTCTACTGATCATAGACCAGAAAAGATTATGGGACGGCTACCACAGATTTATCGATTCTACTCCAAAACAACTCAGAGTATTATCATGAAACTTTACACACTCATTCATCTAGTTTAGTTGGTGTAAATAAAAATGGTGCCACTTTGACAGCAGGCATCTTGACAATCTTGTTATTGCTACTTCCCCAGAACAGAAAGTTATATTGACATGAGGTTTTAGCTAGAAGTCATTATATGATGTGGTGTTCATACTATGTGTAAATGGTACTGCTCAGACATAAAATATGGCCATCACAGTGGTTATCTTGAAAATCTTTTTATTGATACTTTTTCTTTGTATGGTCATATTGACATTGGGTTTTCAACAAAAGACTTCTTACAATGTTTAGTAGATCAAAAATGAAAATGGAGCTGTGTGAACTTCTCATATGGCTGTCACAGTAGCCATCTTGTAAAATGTTGTTGCTACTCCTTCTGAATGGAAAATTTTCTTGTTGCTTAAAAAAATATTAGAGATGGTTTCAATGCTCCACATTTAAAGAGTAATGATCTTGTCTTAAATTTCTGGAAATTCTTTTTGGTCAGTGGTGCCTCTGTCGTTTTGAGGGACTTCTTGATATTAGTTACAAGGATTAAAGGGAAATAATGAGTTGCCTTATACAATACAATTTTAGCCATATCAGTAGAAGTGTACATTTTAACAATTCTGGACTGAATAGTAAACTTTTGAATATAGGTTTCATCACACTTTGTCATGGGGGTATTGTTTCATGCATAAAAAAATACTTGACCAGTCACTGTGAAGCTTATTAGTAAACTGTACAAGTGTTTAAAGATCTTTTGCAGAAACAGTGGCTTTCCCCCAGGGGGTGGTTAGTACTGCACTTCAGTGATAACTAAACCTAAAGTGAAGAAACAATAGAGAGTAAGATGGGCATCTTGCAAAAATTTTAGATAAAGGTCAGAGGTTAAATGTCAAAGATCATGCATACAAAATAGTTCAATATATATTTAAATATTTCCAGCTATATAAACGAAAATGAGCAATTCAGCACTTGATATTCTAATACGGAAAAAGATTACAAAACTTTAATACATTCCAACTATAAAAGAATTAAGACTTGAATAGACAGAATTTACATAAAATCATAAGGATTTAAAAGTTCATTTACAAGAAATGTATGAATTTTGCAGTGACGATACTAAAGGTTTGTATAAATTATTCAGTGACATTGAACCATGTTTGAAGAATATAATGATTTTAAAAAATTAAACAATATGGTTCTGTAAAAGTACAGCTAGATTTGATAAATATTCTTGTGAAATGACTGATGGCAGAGCCTGTGTAAATCACAATTCAAGAAGGAAAAACAGTTGAGTACAGAAATCTAACATATAACCAGATCTATTAGCAAAATGAACAAAGGTGAAATGGATAATGTCACTGAACAGAATATAAATCTACCTCAAATCAAATTTCAAATCAAGATGAAACTATTGCACCTTTCTGAGTAGACGAAACCAGAAGGAGGACCCAAAAGACGACGACTTTCGGTTTCTCCTCAAACACTCGGTGAAGTATTAGCACAGGTGCATGCTAGTGATTTCGAAGATGACATGAGTGAGCCTAAACCATCTGCTGTCTCTACCACAAGACCAAAAGAGTCAAGTTCCACCAAGTAAGAAAGTCGTTCAGAAACTCCAAAAGATTCGAGACACCCCAAGAGTGACTTCCTGAAAATATAGAACCACCGCTTACACGTACACGGTAAAGTTTGAATTGCCACCAGAGGGTTTCATTAACGATACATGGGATTCATTGATAGAGACAATGAAAAGGAAATGTCAAGCTAAAGATAACGATCGTAGAGACTATCCATCAATCAGAACAATTTGGAGTCTCCTGTTTGGATCGAGTTTACTACACCGACAGAATTAGTCCGAGTTTCCTCTGACCCTTGCCACCCCATTTTTGATATTTGGACATTTATGTTGGGGTGTAGGGTCAGAGTCCATTCCCAATCGAAAAGTTGGAATTCGCCGACACCATTTGGTGTCGGCAAAGTGTAGCCGCTTACTAGCCGGCCTAGCAAACTTTAACGACCATTCATCGAGATACACTTGCATGAAATCGATAGGAATATAACTTATTTTCTCAGATATTGCGAGTATAGCATTCATTATATCTTTAATCCGCTGACAGACTAGCCGAAACTATAGCGTTGATGAAATTTGACCTGGAACTCGCCATTTATATTCGAGTCACATGACTACACACATCTCGCGACCTACTTGTCAATGACTTCAGAGTTCAAACAGTCACGTGATATCAACAATTGACCATTTCTAAAGTTGGGAATGGACTCTGACCCTACACCCCAACATAAATGTCCAAATATCAAAAATGGGGAGGCAAGGGTCAGAGGAAACTCGGACTACGGCAGAATTAACACCTTCCAAGATTATAAGACAAAATTCAACACATCCAACGATCAAATGAGGAATTCAACATGAACAATGGAAGAACCACTCTGCACATGACTCACGTTTCATCTTTGAGAAGTAGCGGACCAGGCAGTACGACAACAGGAACGATACAGTGGAATGGAAAATATCATGGATGAACATTACACGATCGGTTAGACCCCATCAACGAAGAGAAACAGAAGATACGTATGTGAAGTTCCTGAAATGCAGAAATTTCAATGCATGTTGACTCCCCTTTATACGTTGAAAGTGTACCCTCAAGTCGTTCACGGAGCTCGTATCTTTCGAGGACTCGATTTCCCGAAAGGAAAATATATTCATGTGCATTGTTATGAACGACGTCGTATGAAACAAGTTCAACAACAGAATAGTGTTTGTGAATTACGTGTACTGAGATTGTGCTTCACTTGTGGAAGTCTTATTCGGTCCAATAACCTAAAGCCACGTGGTTATCTAGGAAAGAAAAGATGCCATTTTTGTGACCAAATCGGGGATTTCGAGCATCAAAGTTGTCTTCAAAAATATGACATTGAACTAGAGGAAGTATTACAGGAAGACCAGATTAAGAGCAAAAGGAACAAGTGGATTTTTATCATTTTTTACTTTGAATGTACACAAGAGACTGGCAATCATACCCTCATTTGTGACGCGCATCGTGCTTGTGAGAGGTGTATACAAACGTATATTTTGTCATTGTCCTAATTGTTGGAAGACTCCAGGAGGACGAGAAAAAATATTTCGGGGCTCAGGTACTCCTGATGATTTTTCTGAACGGATGGGGTCCATCGTCAACACTTGTAGCGTAGAAGACATTAATAGCTGTCATCGATATGCAGCATCGATATGGACAGTTTCTTTTGAAATATTACTCAGAACAAGGCACCGAATGTTCCACAGTTAGCATGAATGGAACCAAATTCATTTACATGAAAATGGGAAACGTACAGTTTAAAGATTCCATGAGTTATTTAGCGATGTCATTGGCTAGAATATCTGAAACATTTGAAATGGCAAAAGGCTATTTTCCACACCTTTTCAATACCGAAGCTAATAGCACGATGTGCTACCTCATTTGCCTGAAGTTCGCCACTACGACCCCGACTGTATGCACATAGGGGTCATCCATTTAGTACGTATGCAAAACTCTGGCAAAGCTTGACCCCTCCCTGTACACAGGCGTACCTTTTTACACCACCCACCCCCACCTGCGGACGTACGCTTGCTCCCCCCCCCCCAATTCTATAGAACGGTTTATATACGTAGAAACGATCAAGGATTAATAATATTAACGTGTTTAATAAAACAGACGTTGAATGTCTGGCTGCATCAAAGAAAGAAACTGCGTAACTTTAAAAAGTTTGTCTAGTGTCCGCCAAAATTCAAAAACCGACTGAACCCAGTTGAACAGGTTACGTATTATAGGAATATTGGCAACAGGAGCAATGTCAGGCTAAAGCAGAGCAGCATTGGCTGCAGTCTGCTGAGCCGCCGTCTCAATATCCAAAGCGTCGCTGACGTCATCATCCAACTTTTGATTGTTCTCACTGTCAGTAGACTCAGTAGTGTGAATGCGCTGATGTCTTTTTACACTGGCCTGCGACGAGTGATACATGCTGCACACGGAACATGTACGCTTGATAATTTTAGGTTGTGCAAGTAAAGGACAGTGCATATCAAATGACGCATTCAGAGGAACTTTTGATGATCCAAAAGCTAGCCGCTGAGCAAGTGAACTGTAGTACGCTTGCATCCGATCCTTTACAGATTCTGGATCAGGAATGCTAAGACCAGCTGCAGAATGTGTCAGTACCACAGGTCCGGGTAGGAAACGTTCAGGAAAGTAATTTTTCCATGGGCGACAGCAGCCGGAATCATCACACTTAATGATCTGCGGAAAATATTGACTCTGCCTGACGTGACGCGCGACCCATTTGACTTATGCATGACTGGGTAATTCACGGTCTTCTGGGTCAATATATTCTGCATGGACATCATGACTATCTAATACGACTGCGGACCATACTCCTGCCAGTGTTTTTCCTGTTTTCTCAAAGTTCTGCTTTTCCAACTCCGCGTCGATTGTTTTTCCTGATGCATTGAGATGTGACCCGTAGTGATCATGAGGTAGCACTAGTCCGGCTAGCTCTCGGCGCAGTGGAGCCATCCGGCGCTCAACTCTGTTGTAGGCTGAATAATGTGGTGTGTGGGTGCCTGACAAATTCACATCCAGATCCCAGTCAACAAATCTAGCGGCTGCAACCTGTAGAGGTTTGGGAAATATTGGATTCACGTCCTGTCCTCCATCACTCTCCACGACCACTGTTGGTTTCACACGACCATCACCTGTGCACATCACTGGCTGGAAACTTGGAATTGAGAGCAGACGTTCCATATCATGACCATGCGTAAAAGCTGTACTGCTGCCGTGTTTCATTGAGCGCACTGCAATATACGTAGGACCGGAGTATGTTACAGCATCGACTAACTTTCCTGGAGTCACGACACAGGCAGCATAGACAGATGTGATCTGTTTATGGCGAGACGCGACAGCAAAGTCTTGATCTGGCAAACGCACTGTATACTCGAGATGCATCAGTATAGGCGCCTGCTTCGTCGCTGCCGAGATTCCAAGTGGCACTTTAGCCTTGTTGTCTTGGCTGAGGTAGCAGTACACGTCTACTCCAAACATACAACAGATTTCATCTAGGTATGACATAGATACAAACGCAAATGCAGCACCTTTGTGACGGTCGTGAGCGGTATTGGCAGCTCTTATCAGTTTCACAGGTACGGTTTTTATATGACATTTGCCTTCCATTGAGCTGGATCGTCTTGGAAGAAGCCGCAGATACGTCGCCGACCTCGACAGATGATAGCCTTGTTTTGATAAGGTTTTATGTAGGTCATCTAGTGTCTTACACGACCTCAATTCCTGCTACCGGCGCCGGTCACTGGCAGCAGCACCAATCGACGCAATATCAATAATTGCTTCGAGAAGATCAGGATTGTCGTCTGTGATGGCCGGTCTACCGCCTCTATCCCTTGTAAATTTTCATAGTTTTTGTCCCAGATTCGGATTTTCTTCTGCTATATCTTCTAGAGTTCGTTTGAGTTTGAGACGGTGCTCACGCTGCCTTGTGGCCTCCAGGCGCAGCCGCTTCAATTTCAGTTTCTTCTGCTTCAGATTCAATTCAAGTGACTTCATTTTCTCCTTTAATTCCTCGGTTATGAGGCCTGTATCTCTTAAATGTAATAAAGCTAATAACTGTCCTTGGGCTTCAGAGATGTCACGTTGAACAATGGTCTGTTGTGGAGTTTCTGCTGTGTTCGCGATCCTGGCGGCAGGTTCAGACATCAGATGCAGCTGAAATCATGATTGTAGGTGCTAAAGCGTCAACTTCAGCAGGAGAGGATATCTCAGGCACTTCAGGCTTCGATACAGTCGCCGCTGGTGCCGATGCTGGTGCTCGCGCGCGTGACCAGAAAGATAGAAGATTGCTTCTGCTTGCCAACGCTTTACTTGCTAGATCAGCAGTAACATATTCATACGTAGTTTCATCACGCTTTATTTTATCCCATAACCGATTAGATCCTTTTTGTTGTTCTTGTTTACTAGCTTGCGGCTTAGCTTTACACACAGCTTTGTACAAACGGTTATACTTGACCGTATTATCCATCCTGACTGAACATTCAAAAACACTTTTATTACTATCTTAAAACACAATTATTAAACTCGGTGAACTTGTCGCGATATAATAAGTGCGTCTACTGAACATCTGTTGTACTAATAGTAGACCGATGTACAGACCAGTGTTAGTACTAAAGTCGGGGCCGCAACAGCAGCACGAACAGAGCACCGCGGCAGCTAAAATCTTGAGCCATCGGCAGTCCGCAGTGAGGCCAGATTGAAGGATGTGTAATCCATGAGGCAGGCCGCCAGACTGTGTCAGACTCGCTGCTGAGCTGCATGATAGCTAGCAATCAGGGGTACGGTGGCATACAAGTGACACCTCTGGCAGAGTCCTACTTCTCCCGGTAGCTGTGGTTCATATGAAGGCCAATGTAGACAAATTATTATCGAGTTTTCACGCACCCACCCCCCCGTTTCCTATGCGTACGTACATTATCAGTAGAACTCCCCATACGCAAGCGTATGCATTTGGGTTAACCCCCCCCCCCCATACGTACGTACTAAATGGACGGCCCCATATAACAAAGAGAAGTATTATACGTTTTGGTGCCAAACGCACTCGTCAGACTCTTTTGACTTTCAAAAAGAAATGTTGAAATACTGTAGATCTGATTGTGAAGGGATAAATTCTGTGAAGAAAGATTCTACCATCCCCAAAGCGTGTGGATTAGTTCATCGAAAGAGTATCGTGCCCGAGAACAAACTAGCCATCATACCCCCTCAATCGGATCTTTCCGTTTTGCCTAAGAGGGAACACTTGGCAGACACAAGTCGCTATTTCAGCTGGTGGACGACAAAGTAAACTTGCTGTTGGTGAATTACAAAGAAGTAACAGAGTTTGTCCCCACCCACCACAACTGACTCCATTATTTGTGTGATACTGAAGACAAGTTCATAAAACGTGCTAGAAATGGTGGAGAAAACAAAACTGGATACCTTTCTGTGGGGTGATTGTGATTTAGAATACCTTCAGATCGTCTGCGAATTCCAGTGATGTTTATTTAATAGATTTTCCACTTGTTTTCCTCAACGAGACCTGAAAATTCCTTTTTCAGTGTTCACCATAGAAATTTTCAAAAGCTGTACGAGCAAGCATACCAACGGCGTCTGAGGTTAGAAAGTCAAGGATTCCGAGTGATACAAACGTGGAAACACAATTATATTCGAAGTTTCATAACCGATCAAGGATTTAGACGCAGTGCCGAAGAGTAAAATGTGGTGTAAATCGAACTTTTGAATCCGTGTGATAGAAGGACGAACCAACACGACACGTATGTTGTACGGCGTGGACGAATTTCAAAATGAGCAAATCAAATACATCAATGTGTGTTCTTTGCATCCTTCGGTCTACAAAGCTGGTCGATTCCTCACCGTCCACCCTGAAAAGTTAACAGAATACATTGAAGTCCAACACATTCTTCATTAGAAAAAATACAGAGTCACATTTGTTAGAAGCGAGTCTCAAAGTGTTATGATAGCTTACTTTGAGAAGAGAGATACTAATCCTTTGCCAACTGTTTATGTTGGTGTATGTTTTTGAGTATATCTTTGTCTATGTTGACAACTAAAACTTAAAATCCCAAACCGCTCATTGTGTCTGTATGTCTGAGCGTATAATGGTGTGTCTATAAACACTTCTACATAGTATACTAATTTAATATGTTTATGTGAGAGTTTGTCTATTTCATTCCTCTTCTTGATATCCGACCCCGTCTTGTGTGATAGTATGTTTTAATGTATGTAAGTATAACATGCGTGTATAAACGCTATTACCATTTTGGTTATGGAGGTGGTGGTGTTTAGATAGTAATAAAAAAAGTGGTTGTTGATAGTAGGAGTGTATGTTTGGATAGTAGGGGTGTGTGTTGGAATCAGGGTCAGAGAAAAATTCCCAAGCACTCGCCCCTGCGGCGGGTGAGTTGCAAGAGTAACTCGTCCCAATCCTCGTTATACTCACAGGACACTTCTCCACTACACTTCTTACGTTTTTACTCAAGAACCAAGGGTTTGTAATTGAAGAAATTACAGTCTCACTAATAACCGTGATCTCCTTGTGGCATTTGCTTCTTGATGTCATAATTTACCTCTTCACATTTTTATGAATTAGACATGGAAGAGAATAAGAAATAGACAAGCCCATAATTTTGTTACTTGTGTCTGATCAAACATTGTTACGCTTGTAACAAATCACCAGTATTTTCAAAACTGTGCAGCTTTATTAATGATATTGCAGCTAAAATAAAATCACTAGCATATATATATATATATATATATATATATATATATATATATATATATATATATATATATATAGTAAGAATGTTGTGACTTTTCGCCAGAAAAATGTCAGTAACTTGCATTTGAAAGAATTCCAGCCAGCTTAATTTCCATCAGTTTTCAAGCTAAATGATCCATTTGGGTCAAACCTCTGTAATTGAGAGCTACACATGTGCGCTATAAAAGGAAGATATGCTGACTGGCCAAAAGAAATTGAACGTTCTTAGTAGTGGGGGGGGGGGAGTTTAGCGTCAATGGGAATTAGCATTACAGACCCCCCCTGGGGGTGTATAGCGTCACGATTTATAGCGTCAAAATATCACCCGGGGGCTGTTTAGCGTCAATGGGAATTTAACATAGGGAATGTATAGGGACAAGAGGAATGGAACAGGTAGGGTGACGTCACGGTACTGGACAGTTGCAACATTGTAGCAAGTACCGTGACGTCATGCCAACTGTTTCATTTTTATGCAAACTGTTTAGAGACTGAGACAGACATATACTAATACAAGCCCGAGATTTATATATAAAGCATTACCTAGACCTGAAATTATGTTGACGGTGTTCATAAATTTGCATAATTATAATGATGCTATAAATAGTTATAATCAAGGAAAAGACTAACGCCAAAATGGATGTGACTAAAAGTAACGCTAAAATTACGAAATTGTCCCAGAATTTAACGAAGACTAAACATGTCCCTGAACATTAGGTTACATTGGTTTAGACTAAAAGTAGTACTAAAATTACGACATTGTCCCGGACTACAGTGGAGACTGAGAAAATCTGGAACATTAATATTCAAATGACTGTGACTAAAAGTAACGCTAAAATTACGAAATTGTCCCAGAATTTAACGGAGACTAAACATGTCCCTGAACACTAGATTACATTGGTTTAGACTAAAAGTAGTACTAAAATTACGACATTGTCCCGGACTACAGTGGAGACTGAGCAAATCTGGAACATTAATATTCAAATGACTGTGACTAAAAGTAACGCTAAAATTACGAAATTGTCCCAGAATTTAACGGAGACTGAACATATCCCAGAAGATTAAATTATATTTGTTTAGTCTAAAGTACTACTAAGATTACCAAAATGTCCCAAACTGTAGTGGAGACTGAGAAAAACTCCGGAAGATTCTATTCAGATTGCCGTGATTTAAAATATTGCATTAAATTTCCGAAAAATTTAGCGGACTTGAATGGAAACTGATAATTAGCCAGATGTTTTGGTTGTCAGAAATGGCAAAGACAAAGTGTAGCACTAAATTCTGAAATTGCACCGGACTTTAGCAGAGACTGAAAATAATCCACAGATAAATTTTAAAAATGTTACCAAGACTTAAAGTAGTACTGAAATTATTTAAGCTCATACCGATCTTCGGGGAAACTGAAAAATTGTAAATAAAAAATTAAAATAAGCGATACTATAGCGTCAATGGGAATTAGCATTACGGGACCCTACTTTGCACTATAGCGTCAAGATTTATGGCGTCAAACGGCACACCCTGGGACACTATAACGTCAATGGGAATTTTGTATGCGAACAATAGGAATGGAACAGGTAGGGTGACGTCACGGTACTGGACACTTGCAATAGAGAATAATGTTTTTGTGAGTTAAACATAAATTATACAACAACTACCAATTTTTTAGACAAGAAAGAGTAAATCTTTTTGAGGCAATGGATTGACCCATTGCACATAAATTATACAACAGCTAAAAAATTTTTAGACAAGAGAGACTAGACATCTTTTCGAGACATATGAGTGGCCCTGAAAGGCGTCGTTTAGTTTTCTTCTACTTTCCTCCCTTCTTCTTCTCCACCAGCACCTCATCTTCTACAGTACATTTTTCTTCTTTTCTCATCCTTTCATCTATTTATAGTTACAACCTGTAGAAAACCCAAGTCTATATTTATAGTCTCAAACTTTTCAGCTTCAATGACGTCACTTTACTCAACACTAGGGGAATAATGGCAACAGCCGAACACGAACGCGAATCACATATTTTATTTAGACCTAGTATCTATTTATAGCTATAACCTGTGGAAAACCCAAGTCTATATTTATAGCCTCAAAATTTCTAGCTTCAGTGACGTCACTGAACTGGCTGACCTGAATACGCGATACTGTAGGTAGGAAGGTAGGTAGGTGAATTGAATTTAATATGGATAAAAGGAGTTTTATAGGGACAATGACCAATACACACAAAAGAAAGGGAGAAAGAAAAAACCAATATCTACTATCCACACCAACGTACGAGAACGCATAAAACATACACCTATATACTATCCAAACCAACGGACGAGAACGCATAAAACACACCTATATACTATCCACACCAACGGACGAGAATGCATAAAACACACACCTATTTACTATCCACACCATCGAACGAGAATGCATACAACACACATCTATATACTATCCACACCAACGGACGAGAATGCATAAAACATACACCTATATACTATCCACACCAACGGACGCGAATGCATAAACATACACACTATACTATCCACACCAACGGACGCGAATGCATGAAACACACCACATATACTATCCACACGAACGAACGCGAACGCATAAAACACACACACATTATCTACGATCCACACAAACGAATGAGAATAAGAGTTAGAGGGTTACCAAAATCTTTTACACAACTTAAACTTAGTTCAAGAGGACACATCTGAACGGTGTGTGATGTGCAAGTTAGTGACTAAACAAATTAGATTTGCCACTGGAGTACGACCATCTCTTTGCAGAAAGTACATTTATTGCCTCCGACAAATAGAGGTATAAAAGCGGACTAACACTCCCAGAAGAAACACTCCCTTCAGGACAGGACAGGACCGTTATCGACATCCCCGAAAGACCATTTCGGGAAGACACTTGTGTGACTGTGCCAAGGAGTGTAGAGACTCTCAGAACATTACACACTGTCCCTACAATTCCACCTCTTGATCACCACAAATGTTGTACAGAGACTTGTTTATATTCCACTATGATCGTTTTGATGTGTCTTATATTCATGTACTTAACCATTTGGCTTTTATGTATTTTTATCTTTCGTGTTGTTCACCATTAAAGATGACAATAAACGTGTGCTGAAAAAAAATATAAAAACTCTTCTCTTTTCTGTCCTCGTGTCAAAAGTAACATTTCTTACACCACTATGGCTGCATCTACTATCTCTGCTCCCTCCTCCTCCACTGTCAAGTCATTGACGAACACGTGGATAGGACTAGTTGGGAGGCCTTGTATCTTCGCCATCCCTTTAACATGCTCATTGCTGGACCTAGCGGTTCAAGCAAAACCGAATTTGTCAAACGTTTGATCGAACATAAACATCATTTGATCGATCGTCCATCTGAACGAATCGTGTGGTGTTACAAAGAGTGGCAATCGGCGTACAGCCTTCTGCGAGAAAGTCAAGGCGATTCCATCGTCTTTGTGGAAGGCATTCCTGGCGAAGACGACGGGATCGTGTCTGACCCTAGTCAAACCCATCTGGTTATTTTTGACGACATGTTAGGAGAAGACGAAGAAGAAATTAAACTCTGGTTTACCCGCAAAGGGCATCATCGTAATGCCAGTGTCATTTACATCACCCAAAATTTGCTTCAACAAAGTAAAGCCCATCGTACCATCAGTCTCAATGCTCATTACGTGGTGTTGTTTAAAAGCCCTAGAGATAAATCGCAAATGCAAGTCTTAGCCAAACAGTTAGGAACACCTTGGCTGACTCATGCGTACGACGATGCCACTCAAACCCGAAACGCTTATTTACTCGTGGATTTAAAACCCACCACTCCCGATTATTTGCGATTTCGTACCAATCTGTTTCACCACTGGTGCCAAGACGGAGGGCCTGTCGTGTACACGTCCCCTTCGTCGACTTAACAACAATCACAATCACCAAAAAAAGTGTAAAAACCTCGGTCACTTTGACTCTGTCTCACACATCCTCAACATGACGTCCCTTCAGTCTCATCTTCCCATTAAATTGATTCGTACCTTGTACGGTATCAGTCGCAAAAAAAATCCAAAAATACGTGCTCGTGTCTTAGAAGCTAGTCTCAAAGAAGTCTTACGATGGTTTACCGTGACAGCACGTCAATTACTGCAAGGCATCATTCAGATTCCACATCAAACCAAACGTTTTTTTGAGAGAAACAAAGTAGCCTTGACGCAGTTATCCGATCCTCGCATTGACACTCAAACCAAAAAGCAAGTCATTTTGAAACCTGGAGGTAGCGGTTCTCTAGGAGGTGTCATCATTCGTTCCCTCTTAAAATGGGATCCTAATGCGCCCAAAGTCGTCCCCAAGAAAAAAGCCACGCCTAAACGTACCCAGAAGAAAAAGAAAAAGAAAAAGAACAACGGTGTCAAGACCAGGTCACAGCCTCAGAAAAAGAAAAAGAAAAGTCCACAGAAAACAGCTTGTACCCGCAAGAGAGTGTCTCCAAAAACTTCACCAACGGTGACACCCTCTTCCTCTTTAGCGGCAGTGGCCGCTGCTCACAAAGTACCTGCCCCTAAAATCAAAGTCCAAGAGAGAACGGGTGTGTTACAGAGTTTACTGGATTTGTCCAAGCGAGAACTGTCCCGATTTCGTCTGTTGCGAACTCCTCTACGACGTATGTTGCCTGTGATCAAGTTGATACGACGTAAAGACAATCAGTGGCGACGCATTCCAGTATAAAAAGACCTGAGGCAAACAATAGGGATCAGTGTTTTTTTGTGCTGCTCAACACCCAAAGATGTCCCCTCCAAGAAGTACACACCGTTACCATCGTGTTCCTTCTTCGGTCCAAAAAGGAAAAGGAAAACGAAAAAGACAGTCACGTCATCCTAAAATGCGCTTAGCGAAACATCGACGTCACCCTCTGAAAAGACACACTCGTCCAAAGAAAAAAATGAGAACTCACCAAAGGGGAGGATTTTACATTAATATGGATAAGTTAGTAGATAGTCACGCCGCAAACTTAGAGAACGCGTTCTCTAACTTCCTAAAGAAACCAAAAAGATAAAAGGATGCATGTCGAGTCATGGGCTTCATTGTATGTTGTGCACCAAAAGATATCTCCTCATTGTCGTTCTTCTGTCCAGAAAGGAAAAAGAAAAAGACAGTTTTGTCATCCAAAAAAACATAGACGTCACCCCCAGAAAAGGCACACTCGTCCAAAGAAAAAGAGGAGCCAACAAAGAGGAGGATTCCTTGGCGATTTTGGAAAACACATCGTCACCTTTATGACGAAGCCATAGTCCCCCAAAAAAGGATAAAAGACCGTGTGACAAGTCATCGACGTTAGTATATTTTTTCCTGTGTGCCACGGAACCAACCGAGAAAGATGTCACCCCAAAAAAGACATTCCTCTTCTACCCCCAAAGGAAAGAAAAGGAAGGACTGCCACCTCGTTTAGCCAAACATTGGGACGTGTTGTCCGTCCTGTCCAAAGCTCCTCCACCCATGCGAAAAAAACTCATTCAAACTGCCTCCAAAGACGTAATTGATACCGTGTGCGAATGTTGTCTGAATGTCTTGAAAGGCACAATACCTTTGTCTAAACACCAGAAAGAATGCTTAGTCAAACATCGACACATTCTTCCCCAAATGGTCCAAAAGAAAATACCTATTGGTCAAAAGAAAAAGATGTTGGTGCAACGCGGAGGAATTTTGCCTTTTTTACCCATGTTACTGAAAGGAGTAATGGGTAAAATAGGAGGACCCTTACTGAAAGGAGTAATGGGAACAACTGGAGGACCCTTGCTGAAAGGACTATTGGGAAACATCCTGGGAGGATGAAGATAAAAAGATCCAAGAAGATAAAAGGGACCTCTGGAGTCAAAAGATCTCAGACATGATCCTTGAAATCCAATGGAAGGACGAAAACTAGCTTTAGTGCCTTTCAAACGATGGATGGAATACCATCGTTGGCAAGAACAACGAACCCCACATTTGCCTCCCAATCCTCATTTGACCGAGATGTCCCAGTTACAACATGAATTGCAATCGTTGATGGATCGCAGCGATTTGTCAGAAACGGAAAAATCGCAACGGTACGGTCAATTGTTGCAACGACTGCAACTCTTTCACCAGAAAGCTTTACACGAAACATCTCTACCCACTCTGAAAGATTTTGAGGCCCTAATGGAAAGTTCACCACCACCACCACTACCACTCCCAGTGGTCAAGACAGAGGCAGCCCCACGGTTGCCTGAGGAAGAAGAGGCAAGAGAAGTCTTTCAAACACCGTCAGCAGCTCCCATCCCTAGTAAGATTGCAGCGTCCTTGTCGACCCCTTCCCCTACACTCCAACGAGAAGAACTTAAAGCATGGGTTAAAAAGATGATGTCCACTCCACCTTCGACAGAAGTGAAAAAGAAAGAAGGGAAAGCAGAAGTGGAAAAGAAAAGAAGACCAAAGCCATTCCATTACCAGCACCACCACTGCCAATACCACCAAAACTACCTTCCACTTCTACTCCTATGGCACATCGGACACGTAAAGCCGTTCCTAAACTACTTCAGAGTACCATCCGCGAAGAGTGGATCACTTATTAAAAAGATGGAGAAGGTGTTAGCCAGCATTTACTACGATCCATCCCATCCTGCAGGTTACGGAGGAGTTCAGAAATTGTATCGTGCTGCCAAAACTCGACTGAAAAGTGTTCGTTTACCTCAAGTGCAACGCTGGTTACAAGAACAAGCCACGTACACCTTACACAAACCCATTCGACGAAAATTTTCCAGAAGTCGCTCCCGAGTGGAAGGCATCGATCATCAATGGCAAGCCGATTTAACCGATGTCTCTCATTTGGCTACCTACAATCGTGGTTACAAATATTTGTCTTTTCCAAATTTGCTTGGGTCGTGCTATTGACTTCCAAATCGAGCAGTGAGTTAGTGCGAGCCCTCAAACTGGTGTAGAATCAAAGTGGGCGTCACCCTCTTCGATGGCAAACTGACAAAGGCACCGAATTTCTGAACCAAGCTTTCCAAAAGAATTGAAGAAACATGACATCCATTTTTTCACCACCTAGAATCCCGAAACCAAAGCCAGCATCGTGGGACGTTTTCAACGCACCTTGAAAGAACGTATGTGGAAATATTTCACGCATCAACACACTCTCAAGTACATCGACGTCTTGCCACACCTCGTCCAATCGTACAATCAATCTTACCATCGGAGCATTGGGCGTGCCCCCCAAGAAGTGACTCCCGACAACGAAGTGACCGTCTTCGAGTGCCTGTTTGGTACGTCCCCAAAAGTGACTGTCCCAAAGAAAGGTGGAGTGTTGGCATCAGGAGACAGGGTGCACATTGGCAAAACCAAACGCACTTTCGACAAAGTTTACTTACCCAATTGGACTACCGAATTGTTTCGTGTCACCGAACGTGTGCGTGGCCGTCATCCTCCCGTCTATAAATTAGAAGACATGAACGGGGAAGTGTTAAAAGGAACGTGTTACTTGCCCGAGTTACAACGTGTGACCAAAAAAGAAGACGACGTGTATGAGATCGAAAGCATTCTCGATCGAAGAACCCGAAAAGTGGGAAAACGACGTGTTAAAGAAGTCAAAGTGCGTTGGAAAGGATATCCTCCCAGTTTTGACTCTTGGATCGACGATTCGCAACTCATCCACTATAAAAAGAAGTGACCATCATGCCCTTCAACATAGCCTCAGCTACTGCAATAACCACTACTTCCCCCAGTTCTTCTCTGCAAGATCTACAAAAGCAACCCTTGTGGATGTGGTGTGGAGAACGTGTGCCTAAAACGCAAATCGTCTTTTTCTGTCAAATCTTTGTGATGTATTGTGTCATCGGTGCTGCCATTGCCAATTTGAGTTTGCAACAAGGAGACAAACAATTGTGGACTTTTTTACTTAGCAGTTGCATTGGTTACCTTCTTCCCAATCCGTCTCTGAAATATTCCTCTAACGGAAACAACAACAACAGGAGCCTTGTGTCCAACGTTAGTCCTCCATCCAACAGTCACCCTAACCATCCTCTTTTAGACATTCCTCTGACTTCCAGTGACCCCTCGGACACTAGAACCGTGGAATTATGAATAATCAATTTTACTTAACTTTACCCAGTGACAGTTCCATGGAGGTGTTTCCCAATAACACTTTGTGCTGTTACACGGCCAGATTACCTCAGGCCATCCAATTGGATCAAGAAGCCCATTGGGAAGTGGCTTTAGTGGAAATGATTCACCCTATACAAATCAAAAACATCGTCGAAAATGAAAACACTTTTACGGTAGAAGTTTATAACGAACAAGTGCAACAACACTTGGATGAACGTGGCAGTGTAGCTGACTATGAAATCACAAGTCACCAAAACTAAACGCTTCACCTATCTGTTGACCATTCCTGCAGGTTATTATTTTAGTGATCAACATTTGGTGAACACGATTTCTACCAAATTCAATACCGTGTTTGCCAAAACCTTGGAGAGAACCAGAAAAAGTATCACCCTCGAGCACCACAAAATAGCTCGTCGTCTACTGATTAAATTTTCAGAGGACAAAGTATTGGCCATTACATTTTGTCCTGAATTGTAAGATATTTTAGGTGGAGATACCAAGTTGATCAAGATGAAAAACGAAATACCAGCCATTACTGGCAACTTGGATTTTGTGAAATATTTTAGATTCCCTGTAGAAATGAACCAAGAACTGAATTTGATTTTTGTGTACTCCGATGTGGCGGAGTACAACGTGGTGGGACACACCTCCATACCGTTACTGCGTGTCATTCCTTTCAAAGTGGATTCTGCCACGAACGCTGACGAGGAAGCTGGAAACACCTACCACGTTCACCGCGAATTTGTACATCTTCGCTATTTGCCCGTCAGTAAGTCTTATTTCGACACTGTCAACATTACTATAAAAGGAGATCTGGGACAAAATTTTCCATTCACCAAAGGGAAAGTCACAGTGAAACTCTATTTTCGAAAACGATTACTCTAACTTTTTGTCAGTCATGTATCCTGTGTACCACGGAGTCGCTCGACAGCGAGGACATGGTTTGGGTGATATGCTCAAATCGGCCTTTCGTACAGTCGTTCTCGTTTTGAAACCGATGGTGACACGGGGATTGCACGCCTTGAAAGATGCCGCGTTGACGCAAGGTAAAGAATTTCTCCAAAATGTCATCATTGACAAACAAAACCCCAAGGAAGCTTTCTTGAGAGCAGGCAAAAATGTCTTGCTTCAAACGGGTAAAGACATTTTGGGCCGGCGAGAAACTCCTATAAATGCCCTGGGCGATGCCGAGTCAGACATTCCTGCTTCCCTCACGCCACAGCAAGGACAAGGCAGAAAAAGACGACGAAAACACCCCTTGAGAGGACTTCACACCCCTAGAGCTAGAAAGACTAAGAAAAGAAAAACTGTCCGAGAGTTAGACGTTTTTGATTATTAAATCAGAGAAAATGATGCACCGAGAGTCTTGTGCTTGTTCCATGTCGGAACTGGATCTGTTTACCATACCACCCACCCTGATGACAATGCAAGAATCCCAATGGGTTGAATTTCATCCCGTCTCCTCTTTCACGGATTCAGCTCCTATTGAGTTTGAAATCAAAGGACAACCCGAAGATTATATCGCTCTGAATAGCAGTTACTTGTATCTGAAACTCAAAGTGATCAAAACAGACAACACCAGTCCGGGAGACGATGCCAGAGTAGCTCCCGGCAACAATTTCATGCATTCCTTGTTCAGCGAAGTGGATTTGTACTTGAATAACAAACTGGTCAGCAGTAGCATGGATACTTACCCTTACCGAGCGTACCTGGAAAATCTCTTGACGTACGGAAAAGACGCCAAGAACACTCATCTGGATGCTTGCGTAGTTTGGAAACCTAACACCGCAGGTGAGAACAAGTTTAACGACACAGCCCTGACAGCCGATGACGATCCTCACAATGTGGGCTTTAACGACCGTCGAAAGAAAATCCTGCAAGGTCGTAATTTAGAACTGATGGATCGTTTGCATTTGGACATGTGGTTGCAAGAAAAGTATTTGCTGAACGGAGTGGATATTCGCCTGAGGCTCAATCGCAGCAGTGTCGCTTTCCATTTGATGGCTCATGCCAACGAGTACAAAACCATCATCCAAGAAGCCAGACTTTACGTGCGTCGCGTAGAAGTGTTACCTAAAGCAGGAAACGACATCAGTCAAACATTGAGCAGATCGACCGCCAAGTATCCGATACGACGTGTAGAAGTGAAAACGTTCACCATTGCTGCTTGACTCCGATCCAAGATCGAAGATCATCTGTTCCAAGGACAGTTACCCAAACGTTTAATCGTTGGCATCGTCGGTAATGCAGCCCTCAACGGAGCCCACGATCAAAATCCTTTCCAGTTTAAGCACTACAAAGTGTCCAAGATCGAAGTCAGTCGCGATGGCAAGACCTTGTGTACCAGACCCTTCGAACCTAACTTTGCCCAGAAAAATTACTTAAGATCGTACTTGTCCCTGTACGAAGCTACCGGACAGCTAGGAACCAACACCAGTCACGGTATTTCGTACGAAGATTATGTAGGAGGTTACACTTTGTGGGCCTTTGATTTCACTCCAGACCAAGGCAGCGACGAGGGACATTTCCACCCTACACATTCCGGTTAACTGCGTGTGGAACTTCAGTTTGCAGAAGCTCTCACCGAGACGGTCAACGTCATCTTGTATGCTGAATTCGATAATACCATTGAAATCAACAGTTTGAGAGAAGTATTCTAGACTATTAGGAACAATGGAAGACTCCTATCCTTCACTGAACGGTAGAGAATCTTTGGACATGGAATGGGAGGATAGCGTGAAAACAGAACCCCAAGACCAAGACAAAGAGGACAAGGTAGTAGTCAAGTCCACATGGCCAGAACAAGAACAACATTTAGTGTCCTGTTTTGCTAAACATCTGGCGGATAAAATTACGGAATTGACCAAGAGAGATTGTTATGGATGTCAAAATGATCATCCCAGTCAAATTCAACACGATAAATGTCTAATGTTGAGTCAAGAAGAAAAATTGGACGAGTATCTGGACGAAGCTTGGAGTCTCATCTCAGAAGAAGCAGTGTTGCATGAGTGGTATAAAGGCTTGCGTGATCATTCCTGTCCACCATTGCCTACTCTAGAGATCTATCGCATCGAAGCTCTCTTAGCCCAGAGTGCGGAGACAAGGCGAAGAAACGGCTACTTGACAGATCGTTCCAAACAAAAAGTCAGAATTGAATTGATGACTTATCATTACCTGTGAAGAAAAAAAACTACACAACAAAAAATGGATACCTGGGAACTTTATTACCTTTTGAACAACAGTTCGTATACTGCTTCTTGGAATCCTGTCGTGTGCGCTAAAGATGAACTACCTCATCGCAAACCTCAAGACCATCAAGCTTATGTCATCAACACGGACGAAAGTCATCTTCCAGGAACTCACTGGGTTGCCGTCTACTTCTCTCAAGAGAATTGTGTGGAGTATTTTGATTCGTATGGATTACCCCCTTTGGAAGACGACATCATTGACTTTATGGGAAGAAATGCCCAGACGACACGATTCAATAACGTGAAACTACAAGGCACAGATTCCATGGTGTGTGGACAATATTGTGTGTATTTTCTTCATCAAGGCAGTCTTGGATATCCTTTAGAACATTTAGTGGCTTATTTTGATCGTCACTCTTCTAGAAACGATGAGAAAGTAGATCGATGGTTTTGTGACCATTATGGCTATCTTTTGTCTTTAGCTAGGAAACGTAATGTACATCAATGGCTTCATGACTTTCATCAATGAAAATCTCACATGATTTCACAACGTTGTCAACCTTGTCAAAAATAATTTGTTTGATGTTATTGTTACTTGTTACTTGTTACTTCTTGGTTGAATAAAAAATTGTGTGTTTTGAAAATAAATGTGTCTGTCGTTTGTTTTCAAAAAGCACTGTGAATATATGCTCTTTGACTTTCTCTCTATCCCTCACCATGACATTCGCTATCATAACGTTCCGACACTAAAACCGAGTGGGGATGTTTTCTATCGCGTCCGCGTTTGAACCATATAAAGCGGGTTGGTCTCCAGTCTGGCCATCCACTGTTGACTCGTCAACCTATGAACATGCCTTCCAGACTAGCCAAGCTGAAGGAAGCTTACGTCAATTTACATCGTGTCAGGTTAAACCTGATACCTAAGCCTGAAGAGATAGAGAATGTCAGGATGTTAGCCATAGCCCAAGACTTGATAGAAGAGGTCTTCAGAGAGGAAATCAAGAAAGAACAAGAAGAAATGACAGAGAAGTACAGACTTCAGAAGTAGAGAGAACAGCAACAACAACAGCAACAACAGCAACAACAGCAGCAGCAGCAAGAACCAGACAGAGGCTTTGTCGACTGCCATGTGGACGCCAAAGAGTTCTCCTTCTCTTTCCGCAGAAGCAGACCATATCGTATAGAAAGCCTGCTGCTAGACGGGGACGCAATCTTAGACAGTAAAAAAAGATTGCCATCACTCCCCGTCAACAAAACACAGCCCTTTTCAGGGCTACCCAATACTCTCGAAAAGACATACTAATTCAATTGCCAAAACAAATTTAAGTGTTTGTATGTTTTAAAAAATAGAAGTGCGTCTATATGCACTTCGTTTCTTTTGTCAGTAAAAAAAATCCACCCTTTGTTTCTCTGTCTTGTCAAATCGTGCATGTCTGTGTTTGTAAGTAAAAAAGTCAACGTGAGTGCTTCTTTTAGGTCCGCGCGTTTGATGTTTTGTTTTTGGTTATGGTAAGTTTTGGTGAAAGGGATGTTTTCCTTCACGTTCGTGCTCCAGGAATATAAAGCAGAGCACTCGTCAGTCTGGCTACCATTGTTGACTAGTCAACTTAAAAGAATATGAGCAGACTACAACAACTGTTGGAACTCCAGATGCACCTGGAGCATGCCAGGCGCCTTCTAGATGAGTTGGATATGGAGGCGGTACAGGAGGAAGCCAGGTTAAAAGAAGAGGAGGAAAAAAAAGAAGAAGAAAAGAAGAGAGGAATCCTGCCTCACCTTATGATAAGACTTGTCTGTGAGGTCAAACCTGAGGTGAAGACGCCTCCACAACCACTAACAACACCGCAGCCACTACCAGTACCACAACGACCGAGAGCCGCTGTCCCTCAAATTGAAAATTGGGAGGTGGAGGCTTTGGAGGAATTAGAGAGACAGCGGCAAGAATGGGAGCCGCAGCAACATCATACCCGGCTACAAAACAGAAGAAGACAGAGGGCAGTCTTCAGAATCTCAGAAACTGAAGATTGGGGATCTGAAGCCAGTCAACTTCCCTCTGCGCTCCCAAGAACAAACATCAATTGGGAGCAGGACTGGAGCCGACGTTGCGTGTGTTGTGCTCGCCCAGGGAGATGTCACCATTAGTCAGGTGTATTTGAAGTTTAAAAAAAACAGCCCTTCTCAGGGCTAACCAAATCTCTAGAAAAGAGAGACTATTCAAGTTGCCAATTTGTGTGAATGTAGAGTAGTGTGACTATAAACACTCACTCCTTTACTGTTGTGTGTGTGTGTGTGTGTGTGTGTGTGTGTGTGTGTGTGTGTGTGTGTGTGTGTGTGTGTGTGTGTTTGCATTCGCGTCCGTTGGTGTGGATAGTATATAGGTGTATGTTTTATGCATTCTTGTCCGTTGGTGTGGATAGTAAATAGGTGTGTGTTTATGCATTCTCGTCCGTTGGTGTGGATAATATATAGGTGTATGTTTTATGCGTTCTCGTCCGTTGGTGTGGATAGTAGGTATGGTGTGTTTTATGCATTCGCGTCCGTTGGTGTGGATAGTATAGTGTGTATGTTTTATGCATTCGCGTCCGTTGGTGTGGATAGTATATAGGTGTATGTTTTATGCTTTCTCGTCCGTTGGTGTGGATAGTAGGTATGGTGTGTGTTTGCATTCGCATCCGTTGGTGTGGATAGTATATAGGTGTATGTTTTATGCATTCGCGTACGTTGGTGTGAATAGTATAGTGTGTCTGTTTTATGCATTCTTGTCCGTTGGTGTGGATAGTATATAGGTGTATGTTTTATGCATTCTTGTCCGTTGGTGTGGATAGTAATTAGGTGTGTGTTTTATGCGTTCTCGTCCGTTGGTGTGGATAGTATATATGTGTGTGTTTTATGCATTCTCATTCATTGGTGTGGATAGTATATAGGTGTGTGTTTTATGCATTCTCGTCCATTGGTGTGGATAGTTAATAGGTGTGTGTTTTATGCATTCGCGTCCGTTGGTGTTGATAGTATAGTGTGTGTGTTTTATGCGTTCTCGTCCGTTGGTGTGGATAGTAAATAGGTGTGTGTTTTATGCATTCGCGTCCGTTGGTGTGGATAGTATATAGGTGTATGTTTTATGCATTCTTGTCCGTTGGTGTGGATAGTAAATAGGTGTGTGTTTTATGCATTTTCGTCCGTTGGTGTGGATAGTATATAGATGTGTGTTGTATGCATTCTCGTTCGATGGTGTGGATAGTAAATAGGTGTGTGTTTTATGCATTCTCGTCCGTTGGTGTGGATAGTATATAGGTGTGTTTTATGCGTTCTCGTCCGTTGGTTTGGATAGTATATAGGTGTATGTTTTATGCGTTCTCGTACGTTGGTGTGGTTAGTAGATATTGGTTTTTTCTTTCTCCCTTTCTTTTGTGTGTATTGGTCATTGTCCCTATAAAACTCCTTTTATCCATATTAAATTCAATTCACCTACCTACCTTCCTACCTACAGTATCGCGTATTCAGGTCAGCCAGTTCAGTGACGTCACTGAAGCTAGAAATTTTGAGGCTATAAATATAGACTTGGATTTTCCACAGGTTATAGCCATAAATAGATACTAGGTCTATATAAGATATGTGATTCGCGTTCGTGTTCGGCTGTTGCCATTATTCCCCTAGTGTTGAGTAAAGTGACGTCATTGAAGCTGAAAAGTTTGAGACTATAAATATAGACTGGGTTTTCCACAGGTTGTAGCTATAAATAGATGAAAGGATGAGAAAAAGAAGAAAAATGTACTTTAGAAGATGAGGTGCTGGCGGAGAAGAAGAAGAGAGGAAAGTAGAAGAAAACCAAACGACGCCTTTCAGGGCCACTCATATGTCTCGAAAAGATGTCTACTCTCTCTTGCCTAAAATTTTTTTAGCTGTTGTATAATTTTTGTGTAATGGGTCAATCCATTGCCTCAAAAAGATTTACTCTTTCTTGTCTAAAAAATTGGTAGTTGTTGTATAACTTATGTTTAACTCACAAAAACATTATTCTCTATTGCAAGTGTCCAGTACCGTGACGTCACCCTACCTGTTCCATTCCTATTGTTCCCATACAAAATTCCCATTGACGTTATAGTGTCCCAGGGTGTGCCATTTGACACTATAGTACAAAGTAGGGTCCCGTAATGCTAATTCCCATTGACGCTATAGTATCGCTTATTTTAATTTTTTATTTACAATTTTTCAGTTTCCGCGAAGGTCGGTATGAGCTTAAATAATTTCAGTACTACTTTAAGTCTTGGTAACATTTTAAAAATTTATCTGTAGATTATTTTCAGTCTCCGCTAAAGTCCGGTGCAATTTCAGAATTTAGTGCTACACTTTGTCTTTGCCATTTCTGACAACCAAAACATCTAGCTAGTTATCAGCTTCCATTCAAGTCCGCTAAATTTTTCGGAAATTTAGTGCAATATTTTAAGTCATGGCAATCTGAGTAGAATCTTCCGGAGTTTTTCTCAGTCTCCACTACAGTTTGGGACATTTTGGTAATCTTAGTACTACTTTTAGACTAAACAAATATAATTTAATCTTCTGGGATATGTTCAGTCTCCGTTAAATTCTGGGACAATTTCGTAATTTTAGCGTTACTTTTAGTCACAGTCATTTGAATATTAATGTTCCAGATTTGCTCAGTCTCCACTGTAGTCCGGGACAATGTCGTAATTTTAGTACTACTTTTAGTCTAAACCAATGTAACCTAATGTTCAGGGACATGTTTAGTCTTCGTTAAATTCTGGGACAATTTCGTAATTTTAGCGTAACTTTTAGTCACAGTCATTTGAATATTAATGTTCCAGATTTTCTCAGTCTCCACTGTAGTCCGGGACAATGTCGTAATTTTAGTACTACTTTTAGTCTAAACCAATGTAACCTAATGTTCAGGGACATGTTTAGTCTTCGTTAAATTCTGGGACAATTTCGTAATTTTAGCGTTACTTTTAGTCACATCCATTTTGGCGTTAGTCTTTTCCTTGATTATAACTATTTATAGCATCATTATAACTATGCAAATTTATGAACACCGTCAACATAATTTCAGGTCTAGGTAATGCTTTATATATAAATCTCGGGCTTGTATTAGTATATGTCTGTCTCAGTCTCTACACAGTTTGTATAGAAATGAAACTGGTGGCATGACGTCATGGTGCATTGTTGCAACTGTCCAGTACCGTGACGTCACCCTACCTGTTCCATTCCTCTTGTCCCTATACATTTCCTATGTTAAATTCCCATTGACGCTAAACAGCCCCCGGGTGATATTTTGACGCTGTAAATCGTGACGCTATACATCCCCAGGGGGGTCTGTAATGCTAATTCCCACTGACGCTAAATAGCCCCCCTACACTACTGTTGTTAGGTCCACTCTGCACTTTCTCCGCTAAGTAAGCGTCTCTGCTATCTGGCGATTTACTATCCAATTTCAATATCGTATCTACTCGACCAGTTCGAAGGACACGTCTGAATGTTAAGGTAACAAAATAGTACTAAACACTTGGTCGAATTACTTTGTTTATGACTCGATAAGGTCAATATATTATATGTCTTCGATTGGAACTGAAACGAAGTAACATTCTTCGTTAAAATTTTGTAAACATGTGTTTTTAACAAATATCAAATTGAAACTGCTTTTTGGAACATTTGGATTCGGGTCACAAGTATTATTTCCGGTTCAGTACCTCTGAATGTGGTTCCAGTCTAATTTTAAAGGATTCTTTCCTCTCTCATTTTGGTGGTGATACAAGAGTTAGATTTAAGCATTCTTGCTATTGATTTAAAGGGACTTGTTTGTTCTTTAGAATATGAGCATTATGGCGTGGTTGTCTATACGTATTATGGCGATAGTGCATAGTGAGACACTAATACTGCCCCGGAAGTGAAACCTGAGACCCACTGCGTGTTGCTTTATTGACAGTCCAGTCTCTCAAAATATGCCGGATAACACATGACAAGAACTTCACCCTGAGTTCATCTTTGAAGGTACTTTAGATTAACATACGATTTCCTAGAATTTGGACAGTGGAAAGTTCAGTACTTAGAAACAAATGCAGAGACTATATCGGCAAAATAGTTGTGATCTGAGCATTTTCTTTGTCAAAATCTTCAATTTCGGAGTGTGTAGTTTTGGAGTTGTCAAGTTCTTCAGTTTGGGAGACAAGTTAATCTAGCATATAGTCCACAATACCATAATGCCAAAATAAAATTTATCGGTTTTGAAGAGCAGCGACTTATTAGGCTTGTTTCAGGACTTTGGGGCATTAATCCAACTACATTTTGACCAATTGGCTGTTGTCTATACGTTATCCGCTTTACGAATTATTACAATAGGATGTAAAGTATGCAAGTTGGTTGGAATCGGACCAGATGCTTAAATACTCATTTCTAATGCATGTTGGCAATATTTATCTTATGAAAAATAATTACATGCTTATATAAATATCTGCTGGCTTCATCCTTTTGGAATGGCAATGTATCAATTAAGCTTCAGTCTTGCCAATACTGTGACTTGGGGCAACTGACCAGATGAAGACTCGCAAGTATTATGACAGTCTCTGTCTCAGCTTCTAGGAGGTCTGACTCATAAAGATACGGGACAGCTTATTGAAATAGTCTCTCTCATTGTCAAAACGACGTATAAATTTGTAAATAGTGTCACTGTAAATGCAAACAACATGAAGAAATCGAGGGCTAAGTGTGCAACAGCACCATAATATATTCATCATAATATCAAGCTTACATCATGTACCTTTAGAAAAAAAAGAAGTCATTTTCCATTACAGCATACTACAGACTGACAAGTATGCAGTTTACAAATAGGTTATTTATAACTGACGCACGCTGATTGTTAAACGATGTTGAAATTCATTGCTTTTTAAGGGTAGAAAATGCACTCATATTTATTTTCAACGTGTGTGAATCTACATTTACTCGGCCCAGGGACGAGTACGTAGTAAAGATTTACTCGGCCCAGCCAATTGTCAGTAGCGTGGGGTGTCAGAATCACGGGCGCCAGAGGTCTTGGGGCGCAAAAACACTTTCGGGCTATCATCGTCGCCCAGAGGCCATTTACCCTCAGTACTCCATTGCAGTTTGTACCTGGTCGGGACGAGTGGGGGAGAGGTTTTCCTGAACCCCGGTTGGATTCTAATCAAAAAGCGGTTGATGGATAGTGCATGTGGTGTGTTGGATTGTAATTTAAAAAAAAATAAGATTACATTCCACATACGGCTCTATACATTTTTCAACACGGAAACGCTCTTTTATTTTCCCCAATATAACATTACATTTCCTGCTTGGCTCTCATGAGGTCAAAGATGAAAACCTACGGCAGTGTTAAATTCCTCTATAAACATCCCCATTTTAAACCAATGGAGAATTTTAACTTGGGATTTTCATGTTTGACTCTCAAGAGGTCCGTAATGAAAACCTGTGGGTTAAATTTAACTTCCGTTTGGTTCCCAATAACCATAGATCACCACTATTCACTTATAGCACAGCACTGTTAAGGTCTGTAAGGGGAGATAAATAGGTCTGTCTTGTCTTGCACAGTCACGGCGTAGAAGAAATTTTCTCTAAAAAAAACCCAAAAAAAACCCCATTACCGGTGATGGCAATAGCACATGTAAAATGGTCTTTCTAATAGGAATAAAATTTATTAGACAATAACATGAGGATTATAAAGTGCAAGAATGAATGTCAGCGCATCTGAATCGAGAGTGGTGACGTCACTTTACCCACAATTCGTGGCTGCTAATGGCAGAGGGAAGGTGGTATTCAAAGCTCAGAAGAGCGAAAATGACGAGATTCAGGTGGTATTTTCAGTAGCCAGGAGTTCTAGTCAGTACTGGATGGAATCATATATTACTGAGGATAAATTAAATTTGCAGAAAAAAGAAGGCAAAGAGTTTATTGTGGCTGAGATCGAGTTCTTTTCTGCGCTGATGAAGTGTTTGTTGGATCGATGAATGATGAATCGTTAAGCTGAGTGACAGCGCAGCCGTCTTGCTCATCTGTGCAAGTTATTCTTATTGCGTGATCTTTCTGCGTTTAACTTTGGCTTCGGTAGATTATAGAACCATTTTATAAATTTCACAATGTCATCCACTAACTTAGCAGTGGAACCTCCATCGGGTGGGGAGTGTAGTATAAAAGTCATCTGCCGAGTCCGACCCCTGAATGACGCCGAGGAAAAAGCCGGGAGTAAGTTTATTCTAAAGTTTCCAACAGATGACTCTATCGGAATCGGGGTAAGACATTCATTTTAGATACACTTTACATTTTACTATGTCGTCGATATTATTCATTGATTTGAGCAAGCTTTATAATTTTAGTTGCTTAATTATCATATCAGCGATGACGCATACCTCGTTATCATAATTCATGTTTGTTTGGGTCTTTAAATGTCATTGAATGTTGTGTTTTTATTTTATTACATCCGATGATATTGTCTTCGATTATAAGCAACCGTCTATGATAATTGGTAGTTCAGAATTACTGGGTACACATTTTGGAAGTTTAAATCGTAGTTTCATATCACCTGGCAGCACTCCAGAAAGGTGAAATCAGATTGGTCGAGGAGTTGAGGCTTACATCACTCTAGCTTAGTTGCCTGCTGAAAGCTGCCAGCATGGAATGTTTTGTGTACTTGCTTATTGCAGATTGACTGTATGTGGCAATTGAACATAGTAAACAACTCAGACAGAATGGATGGCAGATCTGTACCAGATTATTAAGATAGTCCTCAAATATAATTCTTTACACAGATTTATCACTTTCAGATTTTATATTTTCAGATTATATATGTTTTTAAATCAGAAGTTTGAAATGAAGAACAAAGTAATGTATTTGATAAATATGTTTAAGAATGTTGCCTCAATTCCAGTGTTCTGTTTGTCTAAGTTACTTAGTATAATACTTAATTATCAGTGATTTATCAATAATTTTCAACTAGTTGGGGTAATTCTCCCTCAACACATTTTTAAAGAGCATTTTAATTTGAAGGTTGGGTGGGGGCCATTTCTTTTATATGAGAACATTGTAAATGACTAGACCCTCTTGTGGTATATGTAAACAAATGTATAATAAATGACTTTTAATGTTCTTTATTTTCGTTACTGGAACAAAAGCAGTAATCATGTGTTATGACAGTGGAACTACATCGGATGCATTAGAACTGCATGTAACAGCAGAGAAATAACCATCAAATAAAAAATGCATAGTTGTCAATGTACAGCTTTGTCAAGTGCATTTTGTAGGGGAACATTTTATGTACTGCTTTCCCCAGTAATGATCAAGATGCAGAGACTTCTATATGTTATGGGGGACTGGGAAAGTTTTGGTGAGGGAGGGAGAGAATATGCCCATGGCTTGCTCAAGATGCAACATTGCTTTTAATAAGTAGATAATAAGGAAATTGATTTACACATGTGGAAAACATTGCATTATATAGGCTAGAATGATTGCTTGCCAACACTTACAGCCACCCAAAAAATTTTTGTTTCATACTGCACTGGTTTTAAAATTAGGGTAGGCATGTTGGTTTTCTTTTCTTTCTTTTTTTTTTGTTTTTGTTTACCTATTTAGAAAAGTGCTAGGGTCGGCAGTGAGAAACGAACATTCAGCAGACTGGAAACACACATTTTTTGTTTGGCCTACAGATATTTCAAATGTCAGAGACCCCATTACCAGTTCTATAGATGGTTTTCCGATGATGTCACACAACTACCCAGAATTCCACAGTCCACCATGATGTATGGCGATCTTTTGTAGTGAAAATACGAAATCACGTTAACAGTGGTGAACTCATGTGTTGTTTGGGGTTGCACAAATGGAGCTGATAAAAAAGGCATTCAACTGCACCTCTTTGACATTCCAAGAGTCATTTATAATCAGGGACCAAAAACAAAAGTTATCAACCGAGAGACGTGCACTTTGGCTAGCCCGGATCAATTGCGAAGGATATAACACAGACCCATCTAAACGACATCATAAGGTGTGCTTGGATCATTTTATAACTGGTAGGTACTGGAAAATATATAATTGCTTGCAGACTATTATTGCCCAAAAAGTGATTTTTTTTTCATCCTAGGTTAACACAGCCCTGGCTTTGGCCAAGTCTAATCGATCGTGGGAGAGAGAGAGAGAGAGAGATGTGGTGAGAGAAAAAAAATTAATTTTGTAATCGATAAACTCTATGTGTTTTAATTGCACTAACTTTTTATAGTTCTTACATATTTGATTATGTACATCTGTGATTGATCAAAATGATGCAATGACAAAGTTAATGTATATGTTAATCAGTCATATTAGTTCCTTGAAATTCCAAAAAAATTGTCTTGATTAATCAGCTAGCAATGAGCATGTGGCAGAACCAGATAAATAGCCAAGCAGGCCAAAGCTTTTAAATGTATTTAAGATCAGAAATACAAATCTTGTTATCAAAATGTACATGTACTGTATGCACCATATTATTGTTTCAGGTAAGAAGACTGACCTGTACGATTGTACCAATCCAGATTGGGCACCCTCCTTAAAACTGGGACCAGCAACAGCAGACACAGAAACCTGTCAAGCAAATGTTAAGCGGTATGCAAGGGTTAAACTGAGAAAAGAAAGAAAGGCTCAGCATGCAGCTGCTGAAGCATTAATAGATTTGCAAAACCAACCGCAATTAAGCAAATTACACTGTATACCAGGTTCAGACAAAGAAACAAATAATGCTCCTCGGTGTTCATTTTTCCTGAAAGGCTCTCTTGAAAGGCCATTTAGAGAACAGCTGCAGAATGAACCTGACATCACAAGTCAGATGTTTGATGAGCTGAATCATTTGCATTTGGAGAATATGCATTGAAAGAGAAGCTGAATAAAACTAGGATTTCACCAGAGTTGTTACAACATGCTCCAGAGAAAGTCAAACACTTTACAGGACTAAATTACACTGTATTGATGGCACTTTTCCAGTTTCTGTCTCCAAGTATTCCCGAGAATTATAAAAGTGCTCTAAGTAAGTTTGAAAGTTCATGTTGGTAGTAATGAAGCTTAGACTAAATCTCAGTTTGCAGGACCTTGGATACAGATTTCACATTTCTCCCAGCTGTGCAAGCAAAGCATTTTCAGACATTATTCATATAATGTACATTAAGATGAAGTCTTTGATTCTATGGCCAGAGAGAGAAGAGTTACAAATGTCATGCCGATGGAATTCAGAAAACATTTTGGTGTCCGAGTATCAATAGTGATTGACTGCTTTGAGGTATTTATTGAGAGACCATCCAATTTATTGGCAAGAGCAGAAACCTGGTCAAATTACAAACACCACAACTCAATGAAATTTCTGATTGGAATTACACCACAGGGTGCAGTTTCTTTTCTCTCTAGTGGATGGGGTGGAAGAGTATCAGACAAATATATAGCTGAGAACTGTGGTCTTTTTAAAAAAAAATTGTGCCAGGAGATTTCGTACTTGCCAACAGGGGATTCGACATTCAAGAAAGTGTGGGACTAATGTGTGCAGAAGTGAAAATACCCGCTTTCACAAAAGGAAAAATTCATCTCTCACCAGTTGAGTTAGAGGCAACAAGGAAAATTGCACACAACAGAATACACATGGAAAGAGTAATTGGTCTTGTCAGAAACAAGTACACCATTTTACAAAGTACAATACCAGTTGACTGTCCCCATAGTAGAAGTGACACAGCTCCAACAATTGATAAAATTGTGACAGTATGTTCGGCATTGACCAATTTATGTGAATCAGTTGTGCCTTTAGACTAGTAAATAAAAAAAATGTGAGAAATATATTGCATTTATCTTGTATATCACACTATCTCCTTCCTCCCAGTCACTAAAAGTTGCATATTGTTTACAAGTTTCCATCTTTGTCACCCTTCATTGGCCTTAATTCAAGTTTATCAACAATGCTAAAGAATACATCTTGACTGGCAGAGAGCTGCATGGAAATTTCAGCCTGGGTCACTCAAAGGTCAAAATGAAGCTAGTATAGACTTTTTCTGGACATAACTTTGAATGCTTTAGTGTGTGTGTGTGAGAGAGGATCTGGACTTTTAACATAGCTTTAAAATATATATGTATGTGTGTATATATATATATATATATATATATATATATATAGTGAAACCTGTCTTGAAGGACCACTGCTATATGAGATCACCTGTCTTGAGAGACCACATTCTCAATGCACAAATGTATTGATTATATAGCATTGTGATCTGTCTTGAGAGACCATAATTTTTTGGCAAAAGAGGTGGTCTTTCAAGACGGGTTCTGCTGTATATATGCTTGTGTGTGTGTATATATATATATATATATATATAGATATATATATATATATATATATATATATACGTGTGGGGAGGGGAGGGAGTAATGATGTCGGGAGCCTTTTCAATAAAACAAGTTTATATAATGAGACTATTTTTATTTGAATTTCAATATGTAGAAATTTTCCAATAGTGAATACACAATAATCAAAGCATGATTTATCTACTGTAACACCTTTGATATGATAATTTATCATTCCTTTGCTCTGCAGCAGCTCAGGTAACATTCTGTCCTTGTTTATATAAATCTGAAAATAATTATCTATCTATCTGCAACAAATTGGGAGAATTTATTTCCTCTTAAATTGTGGCAGTTTTCTGCAAACTGGCAATACCAATCTCCATTTGGAACTCTCTTAAGCTTCACACATTTGAAGTGTAGCCAAACATATGGGCAGTTACTGTTGTCACAGAAAATTACATCCTCATCTTCAACATAAACCTTTTGACATACACATATCAAGTTCTGTGCTTTAGTGGTATTCAAGTTTGTTGCTTGATTGTTGCCCTGTACTGTATCTGATGACTCTGCATTAGCCAAGGGTTTGGAATAGGACTTTCCCACCAACTCTGGGAAAATTACTGACTGAAAAAAAGTCTTGGATTTTTCCACCATGATCTGACAGAAATCAGCATCAAATGAAATTCTTTGTAGAAAAGTGTCAACATTTGTCCATACCATAAAATCGCAATATTCCTTTTCACAAAGAAGCAACTGACACTGAATCTGGTAATAGTAGGCATGTGTTGTTTTAAGTTTAAGTTGTCCATCTACAGTCTCTAAACAGTTAACAGAATCTGAAACAGGAGAATCTTTTGCACAAAATGGACACTTAATCTCTACTAACGTTTCACCGCAGCAATCACATGATGCTACACCATCTGGTGGGGCTCCCAAAAATAGATAAGAGGGATCAATGACGAGTCCTCGATCACGCAAACTAAATGTCTCATGGTTGTTCCTCATGGTTTGAATGTATGAGCTTTCTGCAGTTTTTTGCATGGTTACATCCCCATTCTGTCTGTTCTGAAGTGAATCCTTTCGCTGATGGGTAACAAATCTGCCTACTCCGACTTTTTGATGGATTGTCGGTTGATGTATGGCATACAGATTTGATTATTGAAGCTGTCAAACTACCAGCCCTGAAGTTAAACCACTGTTTATTACTGCTTTGACCTCTGGTGTCCTTCTCACAATTGGTACTTTCTCCTGGTGTTACACATTAAGACTGAATTATTTCTTCACCGCATTGCATTAAATATTCGCTCCTCGCATTAAAAAATTCTTCCTGATAAAGTTCAGTTAGGGCTTTGGGATATTTGTTATCGAAGGCTTTTGGTCTATACTTTTGTGCATACCCTTTTACAAGAGACAAAAATACAGGCCTGTTATCTGTCAAATCAAGTGATGCAAAGAATTCTGACAATTACTCACTTGTTGGTTCTGTTACAATGAGTAGCTTTTCCTTCTCATTCAAAGGCATTGTTTGAATCCCAGAGACTGCTTTGTCTAGTAGCTTTTTCTTTGTTCGAGCAGAAGTGAAGTCACTCTTCTGTGAATTGAATTGAAACTGAAGACAAATTAAAATTATCTGGATGTAAATTTAAGCCACATTTAAATTCATAGATAAGAAATAAACAATCATCATTTCAAATGGATTGTATTTTATGCATGCATTTGTTTAGTATTCTTAATGAATATTATGTTCCAAGTCTGTGTAAAAATGTTGCTGATTGTTTACAATGTCAGTATAAGCATTTCATTATACTTTATTTTTAATTATTTTGTTTGGAACGAAAATATGTTATGAATAGAAATGTAATGTTAGGAAGCTTGAACATGTTTATGAATCTCTCAATTTCATGCCAAGTTGATCGGTTAATGGACCTTTTACGGAGTTTTGGGAAAAACTTAATTGACATAACAATATTAAGTGGCTTTTTCACGTTTTAGCGTTTACAAGTACTGACCTTTTGAACAGGAGAGGGCAACCAGTAAGATTTGTCCTCTGTTACCGTCTTAGAATTTCGTAGTTTTACAGCAGCCTCCACTGCAAACAGAAGTGCCCCGATGTGACAGCAGACTTCTCGTACACATGCCATACATGTCCAATGACCAGAAATAATTGTTCCATTCTTCTCGCAAATTATCCACGGTTGTAAACGGGCGTTATTTATCTTCTGGGAGTGTTTTACCTTTCCTGTCACAACACACCTGCCATTGATAGTGACTTGCCCAACATCCACAACCCAGCCACAAACAAAATAATTATATGCTTCCAAAGATTTATAAGCTCTAAGGTCTTGTAAAGTGTAGGCACACTGCGTATATACTAAATAGTTCACAATGTCGGGATATATGACCTCCAGCCATGATGATAAATGTGTACTAAATTCGCTTTTCTCTATCTCATACGGGTCCTTGTCGTCTAGTGTCTGTTTTTTTTTTTTTTCCATATATCTGGCCTTAGAAACTTTATCAAACGTATCTCGATACATTTTGTTCTCAACCCAAGCGTTTTATTTTCCTTCCAGGATTTCCGCCATACAATATGGCGATTGTCGCCTGGAATGATGGGAAATTCTACTCAACGGAAAAACATCTATACTTACAATAACATTAACAAATAAGTATTCTTTAAATGATTAATCACAATGTATTGAAAATTTATTTCATAATGCCTTTTCTTTTTAAATTAACTAGCAAATTTATTTATTTTATGAAATTAGTTCATCACATTTACTATTTAAGTTACTATATAAATTAAAATAATATAAAAATAAAAATATTCTTAAATAATTGTAAAAAGGGATCATAATTCAAATACTAAACATTACTGGGTTAAAGAACAGTACAAATTTTATATATATATATATATAAAGATTAATGAAAGTCGTATAGAGTTTTGGATTAAACCTTTTGAATATTCCGTATTAAGACTTTGAATCCAATATTTCTCCTTCAACAAACGTTCCATTTCAGAATCAGTTATAACAATAGGTTGAAAGGAAAAATCGTTCTAAGTATGGGAAATGTCATTAAAATGTGTGGCATCATGAGTTAAAAATGATTGACCAATATCATTTTTATGTCTGATCTATGTTGGTTCATACGTTTAGATATTTGTTGACTGTTTTGTCCAATATATTGGATGCTTGTTGGAGTCATCACATCTTCTACAGTTGGGCTGCGTGTTCTTTTGTTAATGTTAAACGACCTCGTGCTAAACTATATCTGCAACCAAATTTTTATACAATTAAAATACATCATACAACTCTTCCTTGATATCACGCGCTTAACTATAATGCAGTTCTGGATATAATGGAATGCTATTATTGACCCTTTGACCAAAATCATATTGTATAAAAAATTTGGTTTAAAAAAAAAAAAAAAGGTGAAATGTATTCCTGGGTGTCTTATAATATAGGTCGCAATATCACGCGATTTTTGGACATAACGCGCCTGGCAGTTATGGACCAATATTACTGTTTTATTATAAGGGAAAGCTCTACATGATTACATCGAGTTAGGAAGGAAAAGGCTTCAATCTCTAATCACAATCTTATTTTTAACCATGAAAAACTTTCATTTCCATTATAAGCCAGGAAATGATAGTTAATAAACATAAACAACCATCACCACCCATAAACCAACCACAACAATATTAGAAGAGAAAAGGTTAGAGCATCAAACAGAAATATGAGAGCATACAAAGATAGAATGACTATTTCACAAAATAGGAGCAGGATTTTAAGTGGTTTGTTTTCAGTGAAGTTTGTCCGATGAGCAGCGCGTGCTGTATGCACGAAAACCTATTGAAACTATCATTACAAGCTGTAAAATTCATAAGAAAGACACTGTCTGCTATCAAATGTTGAACTGTAATCATATGCTTCTGTGGATTTGAATAAATGCGAGGCTGTCCCTGCATTTAGATTCTTCAATTGGACAAATATGTTAAACTTTGTGCATCTAGAGTGCACCACTCCCTTGATAACTCGCGCACTGATAACTTGCGAACCCGATTAAAACGCGGGGACATGCGTGGATCCCATTTTTAACCAGAAAATACCAAAACAAACTGATCCTTATTTGTTGAATTTGAAGAAAATCGCGGTCAAAATTAGTAACGGAAACTTTGATATGACGCTCGTTTTATGGTCGTAAACGGTAGATAGGACCTGAAAATTTTAATCAACGCTATGAAATATCAACTTTAAAAAGAAGTCATAACATTTACTATATTTTGTTTCCAAACGATATTCTTTGTACACCGTAATTAACGATATTCAAGGAAATTTCGATCAATGAAAATGTCACTTAACCTAGTGGAGGCAGTACTTTAATAAATACATACCAATTAAATAATTTTTTTATCAACTGAAATTTGTGTTCTAGTTCTATCTTTAAGGTCAGGTTAAGTGTAACCATCATAACATGCAATGTGTCCTCTTGTAATTAAATGTAAAATGTGTCATTCTACGTAACAGCTACGTCCGCAAGTGTTCCTCTGAGAACTTAATTAAGTGCCGACGCTGTTTTGATACTGGACTAGCGGAATCATTTGTTGTATTGTTGCACTAAATAAAAACCAGGCCTCTATTTCTGTTATCACGTTAATTACGTCTTTTCAATCAAATAAAGGAGATGGAATAAGCAAAACAGTTAGAAGGCATGCAAATCGTACATGCTTAAGAAAGAGAGGCCCCAGTGGCATGTCGGGTAACTCGTTTCATTTGATCAATCGAACACTGTTACAAATATTATTGTGTATCTTACTAATTAAACTACTTTAAATTATCCTACTCAATCATGACTGTGATTGAAGATAGCAAGGGAACCAAGCGAAATTAGTACTTCGTTAAAGAAAGAGCTTTGTTTCATGGAAACGGACCATTGTGGGGCAAACGAGTTTCAGAGAATTCCTGAGTTCGCACGTACAGATATCCTCAAGGATGATAAGAAGTTTCTCACTGTTACTGGCAATGAAATCACGGCATCATTATTTTACAAACTTAACAATTCAAAAATTGAGTTTCGACGTAGACAATTGTCTCACGAAATGTTGGGATTTTTTTTATAAAAAGGAATCTTGTTTAGTAATGTATCAACATTTAGTCTGGTTCCCTGCTTCGCTGACTCCTTGTTTCGTAAAATACAATACACACTACTCCGGGAATGAGGCTAGTCAACAAAACAAAACGCCGTGTCTGAATACATGAATGTTTACGCGTGCCTTGTTGGTTGTTGAAACCAGTTGGAATCATGTTATAAATTTTTTAAATGTTGGACATTTTGATATAAATGTAATTTCTAAAGAATAGCGCACAACTTCATCGTAAAACGCGCTTTATTGACAATTATTCTCGACGCGATTATAAAACGAGTATTCAGTAATTAAACAGCCCAGTTACCACCCCCACATCTCCCAAACCCCCTCGGTTTTCTGGATGTCAAGCGGATTTTTTTTAGATCCCTCTGTAACTCGCGCCCTCGCTTATAGTGCGGTGTATGTTTTTGGATCCCGATGTGCGCGAGTTATCGAGGGAGAGGTGTATATATTATGTTTGCATTATGTGCACAATAAACAATCCTCGTGAATGTTCTTTTTTTTCCATCGGATATCACACACAATGTGACAAAAAAGAGATATATGTGTTGAGGAATGAAATACACATTAAATTACTACTAAACAATATTCTTTAACAGAAACGAAAGTGTATGATTTGCTTGGAACATGTAGAATCTTTATCTTTATAATTGACAACCTTATCTGCGTTCGTTTACACGTTTACCGATTTTGTAAACTTAACAAGAAAGGCAGTAATTAAACTAAGACATTTACACATATAAAAAATGTTGCATTAGTGAGGTGTAACTTTGAACATTTGCAACACTAATGGTAATAATAATAATAATAATAATAATAATAATAATAATAATAATAATAATAATAATAATAATAACACAAACAATGGCAAATAATTGATTGCCATGAAATGATGTGAATGAGGGTGATAATGGAAACAGTCAAGAACAAAAGCTATTATGAGAAAAAGTAAACAGAATGGACAGTCCAGTACCTGGGTCTCCTCGAAGTTCAGATCACGTGACTTCAATTTTCTATAGGCTTGCATTACCATATTTGCCTGAAAGCAAACCAGAAGAGAGACAACATTTATATTTCCTTGCACTTCCACCTTATCGGAACATAACTAATACCGATACACATTCATCATTTTTTGACCGTGATCAAATAAATAAAATTTCATGTTGCTCAGTTAGTATCACAATGAATTTTTAAATTTTATTTCGTATTGTTACTACTGAAAGAAGTATTTTCAATAATGAAAGTACAGTGCAAACATCAAGGTCTATTACATTTATTTGATGATCCTTTTATATAGTATTTTTTCTAATTTAAAATTAATTAGGATATCTTTAAGGTCTTTAGTCTTTTTATAAGCAAGCATGGGTTTGCTTTCATATAGCAATTAGAAACTTGCATTACATGATAATTTTAATAAATCCCAATATATGTAGATAATCTTACCTATACTAGGCAAACTTGGATTATATTCAATAACAAAAGAAATGATATATACAGGTTTTGATCTTACATTGTAGTGATCCAAGTTGTGTACTTTAGGAAAGCAGTATTAATGATGTCAATAGCGTAATTCTATTTAAAACATTTTGACCTAACTATGTCAAAGGTGATTTTAAAACAGTGTCATCCAAAATAATTATTCTATATCTTTTGCCTGACTATATGGTATCCCATTTTTATATGATTTAGGATGACATGAAGAATATTCAACATATTGATGAATATCTGCGTTTTTTACATGCACCATAGTAGTGATATCATTATTTTCATTTTTCATGACCTTTACAGCCAAAAAATGATACTTTAGTTTTTGACACATTGAATGTAAATTTATTGTTGGTTGTAATTTGTTTAAAAAGTCTATAAAATAATAAAGGTCTTCTAATGAATAACTCCGAACCATAAAGATATCATATAAAAATCTTAACCAAACATCTGGTTTTAAGATGCATTTATTTAGAAAGTCATTTTCTAATTTTCCCATATATAAAGATGCATAAAACACATTCTACGTGTTGGAGTTGTTCATTTTCTCATATATATATATATATATATGAGGCACACATGCAAACATGGTGAATTCGTACATCAGCACAAACAGGATTGACTTCATTAATTCCAAATGAATGGTACCAGTTTCCTATGTTGCGGTGGGATCCCTAACCTACGGCCAAACATGTGTTAGTCACATCCGATTCATATTTTCCTGAGTTGTGAACTTTCCCACTATGTATGAGTTTCTTATTTTCGTGTACTATGCGTACCTATATTTTCCCGAACGGATTGCCGAATCGTTTTGGCTTACATCAGCCGTTGATTTTGTGATATCTGATTCGTGTGCCTCGATTTCTTGAGGTAGTAACTGAAGCTAATCCGGACCCATCAGAGCCAAAGATGCACTCGTCTAAAGAGAGCTTTCTTGGGTCAGAATGAAAGCTCTTTTCTATAATTGTGCTATTTTCCGGGGTTGGGGTGAGGGGGTGAGGGTTGGGGTGGTCGTTTAGATGTATGTGCTATACTGTATGCCTGTTTTGGATGTACATGTTCTACGTGTGCTATACTGTATGTGTGATATAGATTTGTTTGTTTCTCAGGGGGTCGGGGAAGGGATATTCAGGTTTCGGTCTTGATGTTATTGTTTGGGATTATTCATTCTTTTCTGTATTTTCGTCTTTTGAGCGTTTACTTGAATTGTTTGGTCTGGCAATTTCTTTTCAGTTTTTCATTTCTTTCCCCAAGAGCCTGCCTCTTTTCCTGCTCTTATTTGATACTGCATTTCCGCCATGCGATCTTGTTCCATATATAGCATATGTTTTACCCTTCTGTTCCAGACTTCCTTTATTCCTTCTTCTTTGCATTGTTTTCCTTGTCCTAGTTTGATATTTCCTTCGTTTCCTGATTTTCTTTATTTCTGCTACTAAGCACAAATCAAGAACATTTAAAACAATAAAATAATTAGATAGATAAATAACCGACATAAATAAAATCTCTCCACATTCCCTTGCCACGACAAAACTATTGGCCGTAGAGGTCGAAAGACAGTGTTATAGCCACGACTGAAACATATACAGTGACTATGGAAAAATAGCCAAAAAGTAAAAAGTTTAAATATATCCGAAACCAAACCAAAACAAGTAAACCCACCCCTCCCCCTGGACAAAAACAAATAGTCGGAGTAATAAAAAAGCAAAGCTTTATAGCAGCCACTGAATCAAAAACAGTGGTAGGGGAAACTCAATACTAAATTAAACAGTTAAAATAATACTAACACCACACTCACAAAATAAACCTTAGTGTACAAATAGAACTTAAACTGAGACCAAGAATGACTAAAGTTAATCACTCAGATAATGAACATTACATTAACACAAAAATCCCAGTCAAAATCTTATATATATATAAATTGGTAGTCTCTCGGGTGCCGAGGAAGACATGTTGTGCAGTCTCATCAACGATGGACGCGTATGTGGCTCCCGAGTCCAAATTCCGATGAACACAGGCGGTTGCAGGTGGGGCATGGGACACCGGTACTTGGGGGGTGGCTGAGACGCAGCTTTGTGACGTCTCTCACGTGCTACAGCAAGACGCTGGCGGCGGTCAGCCTCGAAGGTGGAACTGGCTTTTCTGGTCAGTGACTTCTGTCTGAGGCAGCGAGCTCGAGCTGATGCGGTTGAAGGTCTGTCCATTTGATGTGCATCTTGAGGTTGTCTTTGTACCTCTTGTGAGGGCGGCCTTGGTTTCGGTTGCTTTGGAGCTAGCTCGCCAAAGAACAGTTGCTTTGGGATTCTGTTTTGATCCATGCGGATGACATGGCCGGTCCAACGAAGCTGGGCCTGGATCAGTTTGGCTTCGATGCTTGTTGTGTTTGCTCTATCAAGGACTTCCTGGTTGGGGATTCGGTCATGCCACTTGATCCTCATGATGGCTCTCAGGCAGCGCTGGTGGAATTGTTCCAACCGACTGATGTGCCTTCGGTATACAGTCCACGTTTCACAGCCATACAAGAGAGACGTCAGGACAACTGCATTGTACACCTTCAACTTTGTTGACAAGTGTATATCCTTGTGCTGCAAGACCTTGGTTTGAAGTCGTCCGAGTGCTTGGCTGGCCTTTTGGATCCTCGCAGTGATCTCTTTGTCCAGGGAGCCATCATTGGATATTGTGCTGCCTAGGTATTTAAAGCTGTCCACATTCTTCAGCTGCGTGTCGCCGATGGTGATGCAGGGTTGTGAAGGGACAGTGTTTGGGGCAGGCTGGAAGAGGACTTCTGTCTTTCCTAGGCTAATTGTAAGTCCGAACAGATTGGAGGCTTCAGAGAACTTGTCCACAATTGTCTGTAGGTGAATCTCTTCATGGGCCATGGGGGCACAGTCATCTGCAAAGAGTGCTTCAGTGATGAGTCTTTCAAGCATCTTGGTTTTAGCAGCTAGGCGTCTGAGATCAAACACTAATCCACCCAGGCGATATCTAATGTAGATACCAAGGTCAAGGTCATGGATGGCGTGGAGCAGTACCTGCGTGAAGAAGAGGTTGAAGAGCACCGGAGCGAGTACACAGCCCTGTTTGACACCATTAGATATGGGGAATTTCTCAGAGGGTTCACTGTCTGAGAGAATCTCTCCAGTCATGTCATCATGGAAAAACCGGATGAGGTTGGTAAACTTCTGAGGACAACCAAGCTTCTTGAGTATTACCCACAGTGCGTCTCTGTTGACTGTGTCGAATGCCTTCGTCAGGTCCACGAAGACGGCATACAGATTCATGTTCTGCTCAAGGCATTTCTCTTGGACTTGTCTTACTGCGAAGATCATGTCAGCAGTGCTACGGTCTGGGCGAAAACCACATTGAGACTCAGGTAGGTTATCTTCTGACACTGATGCGACAAGTCTGTTGAGAATGAGGCGAGCAAGTATTTTGCCAGCTATGGAGAGTAGGGAGATGCCTCTATAGTTATTGCAGTCCGCATGTGTGCCTTTATTCTTATAGATGGTTAAAATTGATGCATCGCGGAGGTCGTCTGGCATCTCCTCTTCCGTCCAGATGCTGGTTAGCACATCGTGGAATGCCTCTAGAGTCTGTTCACTGAGAGCTTTGTACACCTCCGCTGGGATGCCATCCTTACCAGGTGCCCTGCCACAGTTCATTTGTTTAATGGCCGTCCTCAACTTCCCTATCGTTGGCGGAGCATTCAGTTGGTCATGCGTTGGCTGTTGGGGTATTTGTTCAAGAGCAGAATGGCTAACCGATGAGGGCAGGTTTAGGAGCTGGCTAAAGTGCTCTTTCCATCTGTACTTAATGCCAGTCTTGTCCTTTATTAGTGTACTGCTATCTGCAGCAAGCAAGGGGGCAGAACCAGACTTTGAAGGGCCGAAGATTGACTTGATGGCACTGTAGAACTCTTTGGAGTTGTTAGTGTCGGCATAGCGTTGCACTTCGTGAGCTTTCCTTTCCCACCACTGGTCATGCATCTTGCGGATTTCTCTCTGAGCCTCAACTTGATAGGATTTGAAGCGGTCTTTTTGGGGGATGGAGTTTGGGTCATTCTGCCAGTCCATGAATGCTTGATTTTTCTGGCAAGCAGATCTTCAATGGCATCGTTGTTCTCGTCGAACCAGTCTTGATGGGTTCGCTTCTTGGGGCCCAGAGTCGCCATAGCTGTCTCTCTTATCATGTCCCTGAGCTTGTTCCATTTCTCGGAGGCACTTCCATGTAAAGGTCCGTTGGTAGACATTTTTTCATCTAGGCTCTTCTGGAAATCAAGCTGAATGGAGGACTGCTGAAGTTTGACAATGTTGAAGGCTGTGCGCATATGCTTAGGGTGCCTTGGGTGATGTGGGGCAATGCGCAGTTTTAGGGTGGTCGGACAAGTCTGTGGTCTGTCCAACATTCCGCTCCTCGCATGGCCTTGGTGATGAGGACATCCTGGGCATCGCGCTGACGGACTATTACATAGTCGATTAGGTGCCATTGGCGAGATCTGGGGTGCATCCAGGTGTTCTTGTGTTTGTTCGCCATTCTGAACTTTGAGTTTGTGATAAGGAGGTCAAATTCTGCGCATTTGCTGAGTAACAGCAACCCGTTGTTGTTCATCTTGCCGACACCGTGCTTGCCAAGTACACCTTTCCATTGACCATAGTCACAGCCAACACGGGCGATGAAGTCTCCCAGTAGTATGATTTTGTCATCAGCTGGAATTGAGCATAGTACAGAGCTAAGGTCCGCATAGAACTGCTCGATGGTTTCCGCTGGGCTCGTGAGGGTAGGGGCGTAGGCGCTGATGATTGTTGCGTGGCGTTTGTGGCTTATAGGTAGCCGCATTTTCATTAGCCTCTCATTAATACCAACAGGCAGGTCCGGAAGCTGCTTCAGAAGGCTTGATTTGATAGCCAGACCTACTCCGTGTATCCTGTCTTCGTTTTGGGCTTTTCCTTTCCAGAAGAAGGTGTAGCCGCTTGCAAGCTCCGTCAGAGAACCCTCCTCTGCAAACCTGGTTTCACTCAAGGCCGCAATATCGATACTGTAGCGTGAAAGCTCCTTAGCAATTAGGGCTGTTCTCCTGTAAGGTCTTGCTATGTTCTTTTTGTCCATAAGAGTACGGATGTTCCATGCTCCAATAATAAGTTTCTTTCTTTCTTGGTTTCGACCGCAGATGTGGATGATCTTGCCAGCCGCTGCAAGCTGGCCAGATTTTGAAGGGCAGGCTATTTTTTTAGGCCATCTTTTCTAGGCCCCTCCCTATACAGGGTGAGCAGCGCTGTGCTAAAAAGGTCTGCTCAGTCGCCCTGGATGCTGCCGAACTGTTCCGCTGCCCTGGGTACAGAGCAGAGCGACCACTTGTCCAAGGGCCGCCTACGTGCAGGTCTCTGACTACAACTCCCAGTGGTCACCTCCACCTGTTGCTTCGCCAGTCGCCCATCGCCGTAGGACTTTGGTAGGTGATGATGAGTGCGATGATAATGGATGATGAGTGCACAACATAACCTGTGCGTGAAGGAGATTTAAGTGAAACAGCCTTTGCACAGAGACAGCATCACTCTCTCGGCCTTGGTAGTTGGGACCCAGTGGTACGAAGATTCGTCACGGCTGGTTACTACAGAGAGAGAGAGAGAGAGAGAGAGAGAGAGAGAGAGAGAGAGAGAGAGAGAGAGAGAGAGAGAGAGAGAGAGAGAGAGAGAGAGAGAGAGAGAGTGGTCTAAAGCGCTCACCGTTACGGATCACTGCCATCATCTCAACTCTGTCTGCGTGGGTACAAGCCTCGGGCTCGGCCAATGTGAGTACGTGAGAAAGTTTGCCAGTAGCTTCTCGTGGGTCGGTGGTTCTCTCCGGGGTTTTCCCGGGTTCTTCCTCCACCATTTATACTGGCCACCGTGTATAGCCTATCTTGTGCTGCAAAATGGCATTAAATCTTACAACAACAACAGTACATATAGTATGAGTGCCTGATATAAAACTCACATTACTAAATCAGCTGCATAGTAAACCTATGCAAACACCATGATATAAAAAATTCAATAACTTTAAATTTCTGAGTGCTCATGATCAAACCTATCTTTATCAGTATCTAGATGACACCTGAATGTCAGCTTCTGTGAAGCGAAAAGCATATGAGCCGGGGAATGTTCTGAAACTACATGTGTTCGAATCATGTGCTTTCAATTCTGTACCAAAGAGTCAGGTGCTCATTTCAGTATGAGTGTTCCAAATTCAACACTGGTAAAGGACTGAAATTCCATGAATAAAAAAATGTTTATATTTGTTTTCAGTTACAACTAGGATAAGCTCTCGAACGATTTTTTTTCCTAAAAAAATTTATCTACATTTTTAACTACTCCTGGCCAGGTAAACCCATATACATGTATACTCTATTTTATGTTCACTCATTTCCAGACTGGTTCCCATTTTGCCATACAATTAGTACCGTGTGTCCTATAACCTGGTAGCGGTGGAGATTACAGTGGTACTGCACACTACCTTCAACCTTCTGCCAGAATTACCATCTAAATGTATTAATGGTTTGTGATAGACAAGATCTAATAATAATAGAAAATATACGCAGATCTCTCTTGCGCCAGAAATACCATCCACATGAATTAATGGAATCGGATAGGATGGAGATAATAATAAAATATAAACAAATTGTTGTCCCATTTACCATCTATTAGGAGGACTGAGGACATGGCTGAGAAAGCGGCTAGGTGGACCATTATTAGATAATAGAAATATATAAATTTTAAACATATGTACAGTGTTATGGAACATGGTACTCTGAATAGTATGTACAAATGCCGGTTTTAGCACAAACATGATATCTTATACACATTTTCATTTTTCTTTGTCTTTTACATTGGTGGTATGGTGTATAAAAGAACCTGTTATCGTATTTTCTACTAGAACCAGCGACCCACAAAATTCGACTACCGTTTTTGTCCCCTAGTTTTCTTTACATCAATCCGAAAGCAAAAAATGAATGATCTTTGATATCGTTATGGCCATACGACGAATCTGAAATACCGTTTTCTATAACATACCGTTTATCATCGTAACAGGAAAAACTCACTTTGTTGAGCGAGTGTATAAATAGATTATCACAATTCGATCTGATCATGTTGATATAAGAATGCATTTTAAATCCTCCTAATGCTGCCAGATAAGTATCGTACATCGTTTTTTTTTTTTTTTATATCCCTTCTGCTAATTTAACTGAATACATTTAATTCTTAAATCGACTAATTTTGCTATAGGCACCGAGTTAGCCTCATCCTTATATTTTTCAATTTTTTTTAATTGGAATCATCGTGAAATTTATTCGTTTTAGGATAAACCGAAAAATTTAATAAATGTTTGTCCGAGAACATGTCTTCGTACACATCCTCGGTTTTAATTTCGTAACATAAGTGGTCCGTGTCGGTAAACAACAATTTGGCGTTATTGCCGTAATATGATTTGATGTGCCTTAATGAAATTCATACGTGAGCATTCTGGATAACTCTAATACCGTAAAATAGTATATGATGGGCTTGCTCATTACAAATTTGGTATTCTTTTTCCTTTGGATCGCTGCTATATTTTAGTCGAATATTTTCATGCTGACAAAGGTGGGATCGGCTACTAATTTATTTCCTCACATTACATAGTTGACCAACTCAGTATCTACTCGTTGTCTAATGAATTATATGTTTGTTTTCAGGACTCAAACCATTTTCGCTGATCGAATGTTCCACACGATGAATCCTCACTAAAACACTGCCTGAGATTTTTGCAATGAATATCAAACCGATTTTTTTCTCATCACTAATTTAAATGTTTGTCCTAAACATTCTAATGTGTTTTTTAACGACATAGAATGAGGATTCATCATGTCTCAGTCACTATTAAACATTCTGGTGCCAGTGGTAATCGCTATTCTTCAATTTAATGCTGAGGCGTTCCTCTATCTGAGAGGCTAGAGCTCTTCGTTTACCTGCTTCTTACCTAGCAGCGACATCATCGAACTGAATTAGGTCTTAAAAAAGCATAAAAGATCGAAACCTGCAAAAGCTTGGTACAGTTGTTTGAATTCCACTGTGGAATTGGTGCCAAAATCCGTCGATGAAGTGGTGTTAAAATATTGTGATGAGATTGTGACTCTAGCAAATGAACTTACGTGCCACAGCTGATTTTTACATATGAGCGTGAGCCGGAAGATCATGGTCGTGCCCATGTCTACGCCGCTAATCAACGACCGGTACAAAAATATAAACAGCAATACCACATTAGAAATAAACTATAACGTTTTAATTTGACCGCACCACAACGAGAACCATTTTACATTTTTCTCAACTGCATCATACGCTCTCCACTCCCTGGTCGAATGAAATTTCTTAAATTTGGTTATCTGTTTAAACGTATTTTGATGTGATGGGATTACCAGAATGGGCTGCGAGATATATCAGTATCAGACAAAAACGTTTCACCAGTTTATCACAAAATAATTACCGCTGCGCTTGCGCTTCTGATGATGTTGGTGTGTGAAACACACTTAGCACATTACATCAACATGTTCAGCGCCGCTGTCGTAATCACGACTTAAAAGTGTCGGGATAACCAAACCACTTGACGAGTAATTTGTTTACTTTTTCTATCCTGAAAATTTCCTGGTCAGTTTTTGTAGCTCCTTCTCGTAGAAAGAACCTTCGATAGGTTTTCCTGCCGCATCTTTAAATGTGTTCGTGACAGGTAATGTTTCTGAACTTTATCTACCAGAAACACTTCTTCAGTCCAATTGGGTATGTATTCTTTTTCAAACGTGCTTTTTATCTGCTGATTCTTACATGATCCCAATATTAAATTTGTAGGGCGCAAAAATATAAAGCGCCTATCACGTTTTTGTTTCGCCCACTTCAGTGTCTGTCATTCTGATACTTTTACGTCTCGTGTGAGTATATTTGTCTACGATTTTTCTGGCAAAAAATCCAAATATCGGTGAGTGTTATCACTAGCGGATCTTTTCCACGTGCGTTTTTTTTTTTTTTAAAACCTCGAGTTAAAACGCTAAATCACTACAAGTAGTAATGTGGGGCACCCTACTGACAATGGGAAAATACATTTAGACCCCCCTTGGGCACGTCTACGGACACGATTTCTACGGACAAAATATCACCCTGGGCACGTCCATGGACAAGATTTCTACGGACAAGATATCACCCTGGGTATGTCTGCGGTCAATGGGAATTTTGTATAGCGACTAGCACACCATGGGTCAATATGACGTCACGGTACTGGACACTTGCAACAATGTAGCAAGTACCGTGACGTCATGCCACCTGTTTCATTTCTTTACAAAGTGTTATGCATTCGCGTTCGTGTCAGTGGATAGTAGAGTATGTTTTAAATTTTTTTAGGCAAGAAAGAATAAATCGTTTCGAGGCAGTGGAGTGACCCTGAAAAGGACCTTTGGTTTTTGCTTATATTGTCTCCAGTTCTTCCACCAGCGTCTTAATTTTCCAATGATTCCTTTCTTCGTCTTTTTCTTTTCTTCGCCTGGAACCCAGTATGAATGTCCCATGTCTCTAAAAATTTTTTCTGTATTTTCATCCAGTTAATGTTCAGTCTTTCAAAGTCCTATTTTTTTTTTTTTGGTTTTCCTTCTCCTTTCTCTCTTTTGTCCATATCTTTTTTATTTTCTTCACCTCTTCTCTCATTACCTTTTTCATAATCTCTTCTCCTTTCTTTAAGCCGTCTAAGCTTTTTTTGATAGAAAGCCACTCGGTTAAATGGGATATGTCTTCCAAATAATACCTGACTTCTATAACAATATCAATCACCTGTTTCAAAGTTCCCACTCTAACATATTTAAGTTGTATGAAGCCTCTCAACTTCTCCGCTTCCTCCAATATCATTCCTTGTAATTCAAAACTGGCTACTTTAAGTCTGGTCACTAAGTCTTGACTGCCTGGGAAACTCCATTCCTTTTCAAGTCTATCCAGTACGTATGATCCATCCATCATCCAATACCAACTGTCTTTTAATTGGTTAAATACTTCCATCTTGATAGGTGTTGACAAGTCAACGTGGGTAGCTAGACTGACTAGCGTTCCGCGTTATATTGGTCAAGCACGGACATGAACGAAAACATCTCTTGCACTCACTCCACATATTATCTGCTATCCACACACAAGAACGCGAATGAATTAAACATACCATATCTACTATCCTCACCAACGAATGATAATGCATAAAACATACCATATCTACTATCCTCATAAACGTATGAGAATGCATATGACACACATATATACTATCCACACCAACGAACGAGAATGCATAAAACACACACATATATACTATCCACACCAACGTACGAGAATGCAAAAAATATACACACTATACTACCCTCACCAACGAACGATAAAGCATAAAACATACCATATTTACTATCCACACAAACAAACGCGAATGCACAAAACATACCATATTTGCTATCCTCACAAACGAATGAGAAAGCATAAAGCACACCATATATACTATCCACACCAACGAAGGCGAAAGCATAAAACACCAGATTTACTATCCACACAAACGACCAAGAATGCATAAAACATACCATATTTACTATCCTCACCAATGAATGAGAAAGCATAAAACATACACACTATATTATCTACACCAACAAACGCGAATACATAAAACATAGACACTATACTAGCCTCACAAACGAATGAGAACGCATAAAACACATCACATTTACTATCCACACAACGAGCAAGAATGCATAAAACATACCATATTTACTATCCACACCAACGAACGCGAAAGCATAAAACACACCATATACTATCCACACCAACAAATGAGAAAGCATAAAACACACCGTATTTACTATCCACACATCGAGCAAGAATGCATAAAACACACCATACTTACTATCCTCACCAACGAACGAGAATGCATAAAACACACCATATTTACTATCCACACTAACGGACGAGAATGCATAAACCATACGCACTATACTATCCTCACAAACGAATGAGAACGCAAACACACGCACACACACACACACACAAACACACACACACACACACACACACACACACACACACAAACAAACACACACTCGCACGTAAGTAAAGAAGTGAGTGTTTTGTATTCACTCTACTTCACATTCACACAAATTGGCAACTTGAATAGTCTCTCTTTTCTAGAGATTTGGTTAGCTCTGAGAAGGGCTGTTTTTTAGAACTCCAATTGCACCTGGCTAATGGTGGCACCTACCAGGTCTGGACCCCACAGACGCAACGTTGGCTCCAGTCCTGCTCCCAACTGATGCGTGTGGTTGGTAGCAAAGAGGGATGTTGATTGGCTTCACTATCTCTCTCCTCAGTTTGAGGGATAGTGAACACTTGTTCCCTCCTTCTTCTATTCCACACTCTGGGATGATGTTGCTGAAGCTGCGGCTCCCACTCTTGCCGCTGTCTCTCCAACTCCTCCCATACCTCCTCCTCCCAATGTTCAATTTGAGGGAGAGCGGCTCTCGGTCGTTGTGGTGCTGGTAGTGACTGCAGGGTTGGTAGTGGTTGTGTAGGCGTCTTCACCTCAGGTTTGACCTCACAGTCAAGTCTTATCATGAGATGAGGCAGGATCCCTCTCTTCTTTTCTTCTTCTTCTTCCTTCTTTTTTCCTCCTTTTCTTTTAACCTGGCTTCCACCTGTACCACCTCCATAGCCACCTCATTTAGAAGGCGCCTGGCATGCACACTTCTACTTTTTTTAAAGACACAAACACACATATTTGTTTTGGCAATTGAATTAGTATGTCTTTTCGAGAGTATTGGGGTAGCCCTGAAAAGGGCAGTTTTTTGTTGACGGGGAGTGATGGCAATCTTTTACCACTGTCTAAGATTGCGTCCCCGTCTGGCAGCAAGCTTTCCTATACGATACGGCCTGCTTCTGCGGAAAGAGAAGGAGAACTCTTTGGTATCCACACGGCAGTCGACAAAACCTCTGTCTGGTTCTTGCTGCTGCTGCTTTTGCTGCTGCTGTTGTTGTTGCTGTTCTCTCTGCTCTGAAGTCTGTACTTCTCTGTCCATTCTTCTTGTTCATTCTTGATTTCCTCTCTGAAGACCTCTTCTATCAGGTCTTGGGCTATTGCTAACATCCTGACATTCTCTATCTCGTCAGGCTTAGGTATCAGGTTTAGCCTGACACGATGTAAATTGACGTAAGCTTAGTTCAGCTTGGCTAGTCTGGAAGGCATGTTCATAGGTTGACGAGTCAACAGTGGATGGTCAGACTGGAGACCAACCCCCATTATATGGTTCAAATGCGGACGCGATAGAAAACATCCCTACTAGGTTTTAGTGTCGGAACGCTATGATAGCGAATGTCATGGTGAGGGATAGAGAGAAAGTCAAAGAGCATATATCCACAGTCTTTTTTTGAAAACAAACGACAAACACATTTTTTTTCAAAAACACAACATTTTTTATTCAACCAACAATCAACTACTAACAATTAACAAGTAACAATAACATCAAACAAATTATGTTTGGCAAGGTTGACAACGTTGTGAAATCATGTGAGATTTCCATTGATGGAAGTCATGAGGCCATTGATGTACACTACGTTTCCTAGCTAAAGACAAAAGATAGCCATAATGGTCACAAAACCATCGATCTACTTTCTCATCCTTTCTAGAAGAGTGACGATCAAAATAAGTCAATAAATGTTCTAAAGGATATCCATGACTGCGTTGATGAAGAAAATACACACAATAATATCCACACACCATTGAATCTGTGCCTTGTAATTTCACATTATTGTATCGTGTCGTCTGGGCATTTCTTGTCATAAAGTCAATGATATCGTCTTCCAAAGGGGGTAATCCATACGAATCAACATACACCACGCACTCCTCTTGAGGGAAGTAGACGGCAACCCAGTGAGTTCCTGGGAGATGACTTTCGTCCGTGTTGATGTCATAAGCTTGATGGTCTTGAGGTTTGCGATGAGGAAGTTCATCTTTAGGGCACACGACAGGATTCTAAGAAGCAGTATACGAACTATTGCTCAAAAGGTAATAAGGTTCCCAGGTATCCATATTTTTGTTGTGTTGTTTTTTTGTTTTTGTTTCACAGGTAATGATAAGTCATCAGTTTAATTCTGACTTTTTGTTTGAAACGCTCTGTCAAGTAGCCGTTTCTTAGCCTTGTCTCCGCACTCTGGGCTAAGAGAGATTCGATGCGATAGATTTCTAGAGTAGACAATGGTGGGTAGGAATGATCACGCAAGCCTTTATACCACTCATGCAACACTGCTTCTTCCGAGATGAGACTCCAAGCGTCGTCCAGATGCTCGTCCAATTTGTTTTCTTGACTCATCATCAGACATTTATCGCGTTGAATTTGACTAGGATGATAGTTTTGACATACATAACAATCTTTCTTGGTCAATTCCGTAATTTTATCCGCCAGGTGTTTAGCAAAACAGGACAATAAATGTTGTTCTTGTTCTGGCCATCTGGACTTGGCTACTACCTCGTCCTCTTTGTTTTGGTCTTGGGGTTCTGTTTTCACGTTATCCTCACATTCCATTTCCAAAGATTCTCTATCGTTCAATGAGGGATAAGTGTCTTCCATTGTTTCTAATAGTCTAGAATGACTTCTCTCAAACTGTTGATTTCGACGGTATTATCGAATTCGGCATACAAGATGACGTTGACCGACTCGGTGAGAGCTTCTGCATTCTGAAGATCCACACGCAGTTGACCGGATATAATAGGGTGGAAATGTCCCTCGTCGCTGCCTTGGTCTGGAGTGAAATCAAAGGCCCACAAAGTGTAACCTCCTACACAATCGTCGTACGAAATACCGTGACTGGTGTTGGTTCCTAGTTGTCCGGTAGCTTCGTACAGGGACAAGTGCGATCTCAAGTAATTCTTCTGGGCAAAGTTGGGTTCGAAGGGTCTGGTACACAAAGTTTTGTCATCGCGACTGACTTCGATCTTGGACACTCTTTAGTGCTTAAACTGGAAAGGAATTTGATTGTGGGCTCCGTTGAGGGCTGCGTTGCTGACGATGCCTACGATTAAACGTTTGGGTAACTGTCCTTGGAACGGATGATCTTCGATCTTGGATCGGAGTCCAGCAGCAATGGTGAATGTTTTCACTTCTACACGTCGTCTCGGATGCTTGGCGGTCGATCTGCTAATGTTTGACTGATGTCGTTTCCCGCCTTAGGTAACATTTCTACGCGACGCACGTAAAATCTGGCTTCTTGGATGATGGTTCTGTACTCGTTGACATGAGCCATCAAATGGAAAGCGACACTGCTGCGATTGAGTCTCAGGCGAATACCCACTCCGTTCAGCAAATACTTGTCTTGCAACCACATCTCCAAATGCAAGCGATCCATCAGTTCTAAATTACAAGCTTGCAGGATTTTCCTTCGACGGTTGTTAAAACCCACATTGTGAGGATTGTCATCGGCTTTCAGGGCTGTGTCGATAAACATATCTTCACCTGCGGTGTCAGGTTTCCATACCACGCAAGCATCCAGATGAGTGTTCTTGGCCTCTTTTCCGTACGTCAAGAGATTTTCTAGGTACGCTTGGTAAGGGTAAGTATCCATACTGCTGCTGACCAGTTTGTTATTCAAGTACAAATCCACTTCGCTGAACAAGGAATACATGAAATTGTTGACGGGAGCTACTCTGGCATCGGTTCCCGGATTGGTGTTGTCGGTTTTGATCACTTTCAGTTTCAGATACAAGTAACTGCTATTCAGATCGATGTAATCTTCAGGCTGACCTTTGATGTCAAACTCGATGGGAGCTGAATCCGTCAAAGAGGAGACGTGATGAAATTCGAACCATTGGGATTCTTGCATCGTCATCATGGTGGGTGGCATGGCAAACAGATCCAGTTCCGACTTGGAACAAGCACAAGGCTCTCGGTGCATCATTATTTTTTTAATAATCAAAAACGTCTAATTCTCTGACCGTTTTTCTTTTCTTAGCATTTCTGGCTCTAGGGATGTGAAGTCCTCTCAAAGGGTGTTTTCGTCGTCTTTTTCTGCCTTGTCCTTGCTGTGGCGTCTGTGAAGAAGGACTGCCTGACTCGGCATTGCCCAGGGCATTTACAAAAGTTTCTCGCCGGCCCAAAATGTCTTTACCAGTTTGAAGGAAGACATTTTTGCCTGCTCTCAAGAAAGCTTCTTTGGGATTCTGTTTGTCAATGATGACATTTTGGAGACATTTTTTGCCGTGCGTCAACGCGGCATCTTTTAAGGAGTGCAGTCCCCGTGTCACCAGCGGTTTCAAAACGGGAACAACTGTACGAAAGGTTGATTTGAGCATATCGCCTAAACCATGTCCTCGCTGTCGAGCTACTCCTTGGTACACAGGATACATGACTGAGAAAAAGTTAGAGTAATCGTTTTCGAAAATGGAGTTTCACTGTGACTTTCTCTTTGGTGAATGGAATATTTTGTCCCAGATCTCCTTTTATAGTAATGTTGACAGTGTCGAAATAAGACTTACTGTCGGGCAAATAGTGAGGATATACAAATTCGCGGTGAACGTGATAGGTGTTTCCACCTTCCTCGTCAGCAACCGTGGCAGAATCCACTTTGAAAGGAATGACACGCAGTAACGGTACGGAGGTGTGTCCCACCACGTTGTACTCCACCACATCTGAGTACACAAAGATCAAATTCAGTCCTTGGGTCATATCTACACGGAATCGAAAATATTTGGCAAAATCCGAGTTACCGGTCAAGGCTGGTATTTCGTTTTTCATCTTGATCATCTTGAGGTCTCCACCCAAAATGACATACAATTCAGGACAAAATGTAATGGCCAATGCTTTGTCCTCTGAAAATTGTATCAGTAGGCGACGAGCTATTTTGTGGTACTCACTCGTGACACTTCTGACTTTCTCCAAGCTTTTAACAAACATGAAATTGAACCTGTCGACAATGGCGTTCACCAAATGTTGACCACTAAAATAATAGCTCGCAGGAATTTTCAATAGATAAGTGGAGCGATTAGTTTTGGGGTCTTGTGTTTTCATAAAGTCATCTGCAGTGGCACGTTCATCCGTTGACTCTTGCACGTGCGGGTCATGAACTTCCACCGTAAAAGTGTTTTGATTTTCAACGATATTTTTTATTTGTGTAGGGTGAATCATTTACACCAAAGCTACTTCCCAATTGGCTTCGTGATCCAATTGGATGGTTTGAGGTAATCTGGCCGAGAAACAGCACAAAGTGTTATTGGGAAACACCTCCATGGAACTGTCACTGGGTAACGTTAAGTAAAATTGGTTGTTCATAATTCCACAGTTCTAGTGTCCGAGGAGTCACTGGAAGTCAGAGGAGTGTCTAAAATAGGATGGATAGGGTGGCTGTTAGATGGGGGACTAACGTTGGACGCAAGACTCCCGTTTTTGTTTCCGTTAGAGGAATATTTCAGAGACGGATTGGGAAGAACGTAACGAATGCAACTGCTGAGTAAAATGGTGCACAATTGTTTGTTTCCTTGTTGCAAACTCAAATTGGCAATGTCAGCACCGATGACACAATACACCACAACGATTTGGCAGAAAAAGACGATTTGTGTTTTAGGCACAGGTTCTCCACACCACACCCACAAGGGTTGTTTTTGTAGATCTTGCAGAGAAGAACCGGGGGAAGGAGTGGTCACGGCAGTAGCTGAGGCTGTGTTGAAGGGCATGATGATCACTTCGTTTTATAGTCGATGAGTTGCGAAGCGTCGATCCAAGAGTCAAAACTGGGAGGATATTTTTTCCAATGTATTTTGACTTCTTTGACACGCCGTTTTCCTACTTTACGAGTTCTTCGATTGAGAATGCTTTCGATCTCGTACACGTCGTTTTCTTTTTTAGTCACACGTTGTAACTCCGGCAAGTAAAACGTTCCTTTTAACACTTCACCGTTCATGCCTTCCAATTTATAGACAGGAGGATAACGACCACGCACTCGTTCGGTGACACAAAACAATTCGGTGGTCCAGTTGGGTAAGTATCCTTTGTCGAAAGTGCGTTTGGTTTTGCCAATGGGTACCCAATCTCCTGATATCAACACTCCAGCTTTCTTCGGAACAGTCACCGTTCGGGACGTACCAAACAGACGCTCGAAGACGGTCACATCGTTGTCAGGAGTCACCTCTTGGGGGCAAGCCCAATGCTCCGATGGTAAGATTGGTTGTACGATTGGACGAGGTGTGGCTACACGTTGATGTACTTGAGAGTGTGTTGATGCGTAAAAGATTTCCACATGCGTTCTTTCAAGGCGCTTTGAAAACGTTCCGCGATGCTGGCTTTGATTTCGGGATTATCGGTGGTGAAAAAATGAATGTCACGTTTCTTCAATTCTTTTTGGAAAGCTTGGTTCAGAAATTCGGTGCCTTTGTCAGTTTGCCATCAAAGAGGGTGACGAACGCTTTGTTTCAACACCAGTTTGAGGGCACGTACTAACTCACTGCTTGATTTGAAAATCAATGGTACGTCCCAAGCAAATTTGGAAAAGACGTCAATGACACAAAACAAATATTTGTAACCACGATTGTAGGTGGTCAAATGAGAGACATCAGCTAAATCGGCTTGCCATTGATGATCGGTTCCATCCAATCGGGTGCAACTTCTGGAAACTTTTCATCGAATGGATTTGTGTAAGGTGTACGTGACTTGTTCGTGTGACCAGCGTTGCACTTGAGGTAAACGGATACTTTTCAGTCGAGTTTTGGTAGCACGATACAATTTCTGAACTCCTGCGTAACCTGCGGGATGGACTGGATCGTACTAAATGCTGGCTAACACCTTCTCCATTTTTTAATAAGTGATCCTCTCTTCACTGATGCTACTCTTAATGAGACGACGGGGTGGTTTAAAAACGGTTTTACGTGTCCGATGTGCCACGGGTGTAGAAGTTGAAGGTGGTGGTGGTGGTGGTAATGGGATGGCTTTGGTCTTTCTTTCTTTTTTCACTTCTGATTTCACTTCTTTCTTTTTCACTTCTGTCGAAGGAGGGGTGGACATCATCTTTTTAACCCAAGCTTTAAGTTCTTCTCGTTGGGGTGTAGGGGAATGGGTCAACAAGGACTCAATCTTAGTAGGGATGGGAGCTACTGACGGTGTTTGAAAGACTTCTCGTGCCTCTTCTTCCTCAGGCATCCGTGGGGTTACGTCTATGTTGACCGCTGGGGATGGTGGTGATGGACTTTTCATCAGAGTCTTAAAATCTTTGAGAGTGGGTAGAGCTGTTTCGTCTAAAGTTTTCTGCTGAAAGAGTTGCAGTCGTTGCAACAATTGACCGTACCGTTGCGATTTTTCCGTTTCTAACAAATCGCTGCGATCCATCAACGATTGCGGTTGGTGTTGTAACTGTAACATTTCGTTCAAATGAGGATCGGGAGGTAAATGCGGGGTTCGTTGTTCTTGCCAACGATGGTATTCCATCCATCGTTTGTAAGGCACTAAAGCCAGTTTTCTTCCTTCCATCGGATTTCAAGGATCACGTTTGAGATCTTTTGACTCCAAAGGTCCCTTTTATCTTCTTGGACCTTTTTATCTTCATCCTCCCAGGATGTTTCCCAATGCTCCTTTCAGCAAGGGCCCTCCTATTGTTCCCATTACTCCTTTCGCCAACATGGGCAAAAAGGGTAAAATTCCTCCGCGTTGCACCAACATCTTTTTCTTTGACAGATGGGTATTTTCTTTTGGACCATTTGGCGAAGAACGTGTCGATGTTTGGCTAAGCATTCTTTCTGATGTTTAGACAAAGGTATTGTGCCTTTCAAGACGTTCAGACAACATTCGCACACGGTATTGATGACGTCTTTGGAGGTAGTTTGAATGAGTTTTTTTTCTCATGGGTGGAGGAGCTTTGGACAGGACGGAAAACATGCCCGAATGTTTGGCTAAACGAGGTGGCAGTCCTTTCCTTTCCTTTCCTTTGGGGGTAGAAGAGGAATGTCTTTTTGGGGATGACAGCTGTTTGGATAAGAGCGTTTTAGGATGCCGTGACTGTCATTTTCGTTTTCCTTTTCCTTTTTGGAACGAAGAAGGTACACGATGGTAACGGTGTGCACTTCTTGGAGGGGACATCTTTGGGCGTTCAGCAGCGCAAAAACACTGATCCGTATTGTTTTCCTCGGGTCTCTTTTATACTGGAAAGCGTCGTCACTAATTGTCTTTACGTCGTATCAATTTGATGACAGGCAACACACGTCGTTGAGGAGATCGCAACGGACTAAATCGGGACATTTCTTGCTTGGACAAATCCAGTAAACTCTGTAACACACCCGTTCTCTCTTGGACTTTGATCTTGGAGGCAGGTACTTTGTGAGCAGCGGCCACTGCCGCTAAAGAGGAAGAGGGTGTCACCGATGGTGGAGAAGATTTTGGAGACGCTCTCTTACGGGAAAAAGCTGTTTTCTGTGGACTTTTCTTTTTTCTTTTTATGAGGCAGTGAACTGGTCTTGACACCGTTGCTATTCTTCGTTTTCTTCTGGGTACGTTTGTGCGTGGCTTTTTTCTTGGGGTCGACTTTGGGAGCATTAGGATCCCATTTTAAGAGGGAACGAATGATGACACCTCCTAGAGAACCGCTACCTCCAGGTTTCAAAATGATTTGCTTTTTGGTTTGAGTGTCAATTCGAGGATCGGCTAGCTGCGTCAAGGCGACTTTGTTTCTCTCAAACAAACGTTTGGTTTGATGTGGAATCTGAATGATGCCTTGCAGTAATTGACGTGCTGTCACCGTAAACCATCCTAAGACTTCTTTGAGAGTAGTTTCTAAGACACGAGCACGTATTTGTGGATTTTTTTCGCGACTGATACCAACAAAACGCACGAATCAATTTAATGGGAAGATGAGACTGAAGGGACGTCATGTTGACGATGTGTGCGAGAGACCTCAAGTGCACGAGGTTTTTATACACTTTTTGGTGATTGAATTAAGTCGACGAAGGGGACGTGTACAAGACAGGCTCTCCGTTTTGGCACCAGTGGTGAAACAGATGGGTACGAAATCGCTAATAATCGGGAGTGGTAGGTTTTAAATCCACGAGTAAATAAGCGTGTGGGGTTTGAGTGGCATCGTCGTTCTCATAAGTCAGCCAAAGCGTTCCTAACTGTTTGGCTAAGACTTGTACTTGCGACTTATCTCTAGGGCTTTTAAACAACACCACGTAATGAGAATTGAAACTGATGATACGATGGGCTTTACTTTGTTGAAACAAATATTGGGTGATGTAAATGACACCGGCATTACGATGATGCCCTTTGCGCGTAAACCAGAGTTTAATTTCTTTTTCGTCTTCTCCTAACATGTCGTCAAAAAATAACCAAATGAGTTTGACTAGGGTCAGACACGATCCCGTCGTCCTCGCCAGGAATGCCTTCCACAAAGACGATGGAATAGCCTTGACTTTCTCGCAGAATTCTGTACGCCGATTGCCACTCTTTGTAACACCACACGATTCGTTGAGGTGGACGATCGATCAAATGATGTTTATGATCGATCAAACGTTTGACAAATTCGGTTTTGCCTGAACCGCTAGGTCCAGCAATGAGCATGTTAAAGGGATGGCGAAGATACAAGGCCTCCCAACTAGTCCGATCTACGTGTTCGTCAATGACTTTGACAGTGGAGGCAGAGGGAGCAGAGACAGTAGATGTAGCCATAATAGTAGTAGTGTAAGGAATGTCACTTTCGACACGAAGACAGACAAGACAAGAGTTTTTATACCTTTTGCAGGACACGTTTATTACCATCTTTAAAAGTGAACAACACGAGAGACAAAAATACAAAAAAGCCAAATGGTTAAGTACATGAATAAAAGACACATCAAAACGATCATAGTGGAATATAAACAAGTCTCTGTACAACATTTGTGGTGATCAAGAGGTGAAATCCTAGGGGTAGTGTGTAATGTTCTTAGAGTCTCTACATTCTTTGGCACAGGCAAACAAGAGTCCTCCCGGAATGGCCTTTCGGGGATGTCGATCACGGTCCTGTCCTGAAGAGATTGCTTTTCCTCGGTCACGACTTCTTCTTCTAGCACTGTCACCAAGATTGGTTTAAAAGTTACTTTTTTCACAGTACGTTTTAATTTTTTAGGATTGCAAATCTTTGGCATAGTGTGCCACTTCTTTTGTCCAAGCCTCAAAGCCCCAACTTTTCCAGTCACGTACATCTTTCCAGTGAGGGTGTAAGTCACAAGCTAGACACACGTCGTCGTACACATCTTCAGTGCCTAAACGTTGACGAATCTTGTTTTCCCGTAGAGGTTGAGAAGTATCAAGATGAAAACGCAAAGCTTTGAGCAGAATTAGTCTCTCGTGTACATCTAAAGGGACCACTTTCATGCTTTTTGGAGTGGTATGTACTGTTCGTAAAGAGTCCACAAGGAATCGGCTGGTAAACGAAATCCCAGAAAGCAAGTCACTAAGACATACACTACACTTCGACCCCAATTCAATGGACACAGTTCTCGTAATAGACGATCTTAATACTCTACCATTTAAATAGTGTCGTTGCTTTCCTTCCACGGAATCTGTTGTATCACGAATGATAAAGGTCGTGGCATGGTAGTCTGTTTTTATACCCTCTTTGGTGTAATGTAATACGTGTACATTTTGAACATCCTCGATTTTATTTTAGTACCGTACCAAAAAAGTTAAGTCACTAACTCACACACCACACGTCGCACAGAAGTTTCCTCTTGAACTAGAAAGAATTGTTCTTGTAAAGATTTGTTGCAATCCTCCAATTCGCCCGTTGGAATTCGGTGTATTAGGATCACCTTGTACGTTGAATGAGTGGCATCCAAAAATTTATGAATTTCACGCGATTCATCAATGTCTGACCACTGGAACACATTTATCAGAATCAGTCCTCTTGTAGGATTTAGGTACCAGTGGTTCAAACGTCGGTGACGTAACGGATGCAATGGTTCTTTGCGTCTCACTTCTATTTTGACGAACTCGGTAAATGCGTTCTCTCAACTTCACAGGCAAACCACGAATGTTCTCTTGTAAAGTATCCATAACCATGTCAGTCAAACACTTCTCCTAGAGCGAAAGTAATGGACAAGGTGAGTAATTTCTGGAATCGGTAAAGAATGTCAATAAAATCTTCCCATCGAAGTCATACTAATTTAAAATATTAAGCACACGAATTTCATCCGCATGAATTGTATGCGGGAGTTGATGGTCAGTATGGGTTTATTAGGACCGTTTGGGGGCAGAACGTTCCTTAGCATCCTCGCGTTTAACCCATATTGGTTTTAACATTGAACTGTTAAGCCAATGTTTTTCTTGCGATGCTGACAAAGTTTATCCTAATGGAGTGTGTGATTTGGATTTTTAACGTAGCTTTAACAATTTTTCAGCCATATTACTACGATGTCTGCAGTGTATAGTGATGTCTAGCACTGGGACATCATGCCGCAGACATGTAGCATGATGGCCCACCCAGTCACATTATCCTAACACCAGGCCGACCAGTCCTAACACTAACCGAATACACGACCTCCCGCATCCGAGGCGGACGCTCTAACCACTAGGCCACCGGAGCGGTCTTTATCCTAATGGAACATACGGCATTTTACACAAAAAACATAACTTTTCTTATTTCTAAAGTATGCTATTATTTTGGAAAATGATTAGCATTTCTACTTCTGGAAATAACTTCGTTACAGTAGCCACTTGGCGACGTGATAATCATTCTCCTTTTTCGTATTAAGTCATTAGTCTTTAATTGAGTTTTCTTCAGCTCCTGAGACCGTTCGTGCTGCTGCGGTTACATCTACATTTAATAATACCAATGATACAAGCTTAGGTCCGAGACTCCTGATAAAGGAATGATGGCCGAAGCAATGAATTAACTCTCTTTCTTAGCCTGTGTTTGTTAATGGAAATAGCCATGTTACTTCGCGGCGCTTTACAATTTTACACAGAACAAATGAGATATTTGTTTGCGCGTCATTGTGTTTACAACTGCCTTGCATTTTACACAATGATCGTCCTTCAGATGATTACATTCATATTTCAGTTCAGGATGTCTAATGTCATGAACAGGTAAGAGGTAACTCAAGCGTAACAAGTATAATCCGCAGCAGGGGCTGCTGTCCACCGAATTTCAATATCCGCTGGGGCTATAGAAATTATATTCGAGTTCTTGTACGGGATATTGCTTCAAATTCACACTGACGTGAATTCAGCTTACACCGATGTTATCAGAATATATTTGTTTCTGGTTTCTCAGCACGCCGTGTTTCGAGCTGAAACGCCACTAAAACATGACTTGGAAGTTCCCTGCCCGCATATGTGGCCACTCTACTTGTTGGTGACCGTATTGTGATGAATGTTTAGCCGTGGTCGAGAGCTAGCTCGATTTTCCGATTTGTATGTGCCGCCATCGGCGTCCCCATAATCTTATTCGCTATGTTTTGACCTACATCCGTTCTTGGTGCTGACGTTGCCTCTGTGTCTCCACTTCTGAGGCTTTGAGGTTGATCAGTGCGACTTTTTCTGATATCCCGAGTAATGCTGACCTAAGTTTGGAAAATAAAGTGGATACAAATCCACAGTTGATTTATGACTCGCTGCACGTTTGTGCCACATGGTTTTATAACTTTTTCCCATAAAATTACGCGAGTCGTTTACTTCTCAAGGCATGTACGTGTTAGATAGAGGCAGTATGTGATTGTCTCTTTGTTGTTCTCCACGGCGTTTCCAGATTGGTCTGTCAGCCATAACGTAATTTCAGAAATCTCGTGTTTTCGACAGATACTAAATAAACGGTTTAGGCATGATATGCATTAACGATCCGGGACGCATATTAATCACTGTCCAATAAATCACATTAGAATCAGAACCAACAGAAGATAAAGATCCTTGTGCGATCGATCAATTAATGGGTAAACTGTTGATATCTGTAATAATAATCGGAAATTCCCCTTCGAATACATCGTTGCCCATAATAACCCCATACAAAATAAGGAAGTACTGACCAGATTCTGCGCGGGAAATTAATATTTATCGCGTAATTTCCAGTTAGGGTGATCCTGGTATGCAGGGTTGAGTAATTCGGCTCAATTTTAATATTGGATGCATTATGACTCTTATCAATTATCATCCGGGACGTTTCTGCCGCAACTTCGGTAATGCTATCACCAAAGGAGTTATCGCAATGGTTTACCATCCACTAATAGGGTTTCGATGGCATAATGAAACTAGTAATTATTTTTCTATAATATAAAAAAAATTGTGTTCGAAATTTCAGCTGAAAATAAGGTTTGTAAGAGGATTTCTGATATAATTGTAACTGCAGACACATGCAACGACGTGTTATCTTTGAGGTACATTTTCATCATTTGATCATTTCTACAAAATTATCAATCATTTCTACAAAATGATCCATCATTGTTGCACGAGAATCAGATCCCACTATAATAGTTGGTACTGCTCGAGCGTGATTAACTTATGATTTAATAAATTGTTGAGAATTTCCACGATATCGTTAACGAGTTCCACCCCGAGATTGTATGCTTGCTTGGAAGTAGCAATCTTAAACGATGCACAGTGTCGGCCGGATGTAGATAATGGCGGATGGTAGTAATGAAAAATACAGTTTTCCCTCTCGATTTGACGTGCACGGAATTCGCGGTTGAAATGTTTGATCTCAACGAGCAATGTGCTCATCTTGGTTTTATTCTCGCCATCGGGCAAGTTAGCAATCAGGTTGCCGTACTGATTGCTTACTTTACTTGAAATATCACGCCCTGCCAGCACGTTATAATAGTAGCCTTCCTGAGGGGTTTGGTCTTGTTGATTTATCACCGACATCAGTTTATGAAGTTTATTTTAAAAGTATTCCTTTAATCAACTTTTGGTTTTATCAGGTGGGCTGTATTTCGTTGTGGTTATCCAATCGTCGTTTGATTTTTCACTCAGATATTATTCTCTTTTCTCAGGAACGTCTTTCAGTTGTGCCTCCGAGGCTTCTAGGATAGCATCCACGTCTGCTTTAGCCGCTTCTGAGACGTTAGGCTCGGCGACCCATGTATTAGCCTCAGTTGTCTGCAATTTGTGTTTTTTGTTCTTTGTTCGTATTTTTTTTTTAGCAAATTGAATACTCCTCGCGACAGGCTTCCTCACGATTATTTAAACGAGCCACATTTGTTCTCCAGGAGCACGCTGTTGAGATTGTTTGTGTCGTCGTTAACGTTTCGATAAGTTTTGTCTTGCTTGGGATCGTGAGCCGTCTTAGATTCGTCATCGGCTGTCAATACCAGTTTGAAAAGTTATTGAGCCACATCAAGCTGAAATTCTTGTTTACCCACGTTATCTTCAGGCACTTGTCGAAGGAAAGCTGCGATCTGCTCCACACATTTTCTCAAAACCAATTCACGCTGATGTAGACATTTCATTTTTTTAAACGACATCTTTTTATAATAACAACAATAGATAAAAAGTTTACGGAGGAAAACTGTAAAATTCGTCAAAATCTTTCTGGTATGTCTCCTCGTACGGTTTTAACGTTACGATAAAATCATGTTTAACATTTTTAGAAATGCCAGATATTGTGGTCTCGTCGTGATAACAATCCTTAAAATCTTTGGAAGTGATACCGCCGCAATGATCCCTCGCGATGGAATCGATATCACGATTATCCAACCCATAAACAAACACAAAACAACCGGCGTTTCGTCGGATGTACTTGGTAAGATCCTAATTCTACTGATTCAGATAAAGGCTGTTCCAATATTTATGACGCGATAACGATAAATACTCACAAGGTTTAGTCATGTTATCCCGGTCGATTTTAATATCGTCAAACACGATTATTTTATGGTCGGAACAACCATGGTCGCTTGACCCAGAAAGTTCTATCTACTGGGATGATTTCGTCAGGTTTGGCAATCGCAAACATAGGATCACCATTGCCTGTATTCGCAGATAATGACTCATAAAACTCAAATAGCATTTTGTATTTATTCTGCTGAGGATTTAACATATACATCATCACTCGGTCATAATTAGGAATGTTGTTAAATAATAAATTCATTAACACATTCGTTTTACCGGTAGAAAGCATGATCATGTAGTGACAGTCCAGTAATAAAAATGAATGTATGTGCGTCTTTTTAATTTTTAACATTGTTACGTATATGAAATTTAGTTACTTGTGTGTTAGTTTTACATTTCTTTTTATTTTATTTTATTTTATTATATGTTATTTTAATGATAACTTTATTCACTGGATTTGACATTTTTCCAGTAAATTCAGATCAGTTCATTTTAGCCTGATAAATACACAGTTAGTAGAAACATTGTATTGTTTGGTGACCTAAATTTCAGAGCTATTTTCAGCTATGTCGTAAACAACTCGTTTTACAGTTTTCTTTTACTATTGAATCTTATTGTAAGATTCGTTCAGTACAATCATATTCGTCCATGGCGCACGTGATTATCGACGTGTAATGTTACTGCGCCGCTCGGACTAAGTGATCACCTGACCCTATCACGTGGTCCGTTCTGCGTTGTAGTTAGAGTTAAAGTGACTTTTGATAATGTTTCTTTTTTATTCAGTCGTAATTCACACTTTCGGGCTCAAAGGTATTTATTTTGTTGTTGCCTGTTCGAATTGAGATTTTATTGAATAGCTTATTTTCCCTGGAGACTTTATCTAGTGCTCATCAGAATTCTTGGACAAAGACATTTATTGGAAATTATTCGGAATTCTAAAGCCGAATTATTATTCTTGGTGATTGTACAAGGAACTGTTGAGACGTCAACATAAATGAGGTCATAGAAGACGTCATCGCCATCCATCTTGGAACTTCATCTGGATTCAAACTTTGATTCAATTAGTACTTTTTATTGTCAGGACTTATATTCGTTAATTCTTGGATTAATTTTGGATTAGATTCATAAACCGTAAGTACTTTTTCATATATTTACCTTGTTTTTCTAGGGAAATAAATTATTCTGTTAAGTTTACAAAGCTTGTTGGCTTCACGCGTTTCTTTGTTACTTTTCTACGAGCCTAAACACGTAAAAATAAAATTGGGAGCTCGTCCGGGATATATGAATTTTGGCTAAAATATTTCAGAAAATTGTATTTTGAAATTCCCCTAGTTTTCATATTTTTTAAAACCCCGAGTACTATTTCACATTTTGTTGAAATCTTTAGTTAAATCAACAGGCTTTTCCCAAAGTCATCAAAAGTGGACACTTTTCTTTCAAATCCTATCCAGAAGCAGTTACGATTTGAGAGAGAGAGAGAGAGAGAGAGAGAGAGAGAGAGAGAGAGAGAGAGAGAGAGAGAGAGAGAGAGAGAGAGAGAGAGAGAGAGAGAGAGAGAGAGAGAGAGAGAGAGAGAGAGAGAGAGAGAAAGAGAGAGAGAGAATGAGAGAGAGAGAGCAGAGACAGCGACAGGAAAGAAAGAAAGATAAACAGTTACAACTTGAGAAAGAGGAGAGAGATAGACAGGAAAGAGAGAAAGATAAACAAATGCAGTTACAATTTGAGAAGGACCACAGAGAGAGAGAGAGAGAGAGAGAGAGAGAGAGAGAGAGAGAGAGAGAGAGAGAGAGAGAGAGAGAGAGAGAGAGAGAGAGAGAGAGAGAGAGGAGGGGGAGAGAGAGAGAGGGAGAGAGAGAGAGAGAGAGAGAGAGAGAGAGAGAGAGAGAGAGAGACAGAGAGAGAGAGACAGAGAGAGAGACAGAGAGAGAGAGACAGACAGACAGACAGACAGACAGACAGACAGAGAGAAAGAGAGAGGGAGAGAGAGAATATCTAACTAAGTTAAAAGAAATAGAGCTGGCAAGTGAAAGACACATTCCAACTTCACATACAAATACAAGTTTTGATATTACAAAGAATATTACGATTGTGCCCCCTTTCAGAATAAAAGAAGTAGGAAAATATTTTTCACGTTTTGAAAAAGTTACTGAAAATTGGAAATGGACAAGGAGCATTACAATGTGTACTTCTTGGTAATATGTACGATTCACCGTCATTTCAACAAAGTGCTGACTATGATGTGGTTAAGGAATGCACCTTATCGGGAAAAAATAGAAACTATAAAAAAAGCTGGATAGACCTATGTCGAATTTGCAAGAACAAAAGAGCTGTTGTTTCATAGATGGTGCTTAACCAAGAAAGTTGAACAAGATTATGAAAGTCTCAAACAAGTTGCATTACTTGAAGAGTTTGAGAACTGTGTCCATAGTGGGATTAAGACTTATCTTGACGAGCATAAGATCGAAACTTTGGAAAATGCTGCTAGTGCTGCTGATGAGTATTTCTTAACTCATAAAGTTCCTTGTGTAGGCAAGTCTTCCACTCAGAAGTCTGCTGGTAGAAAAGTCTTTCAACCTAATACGACTCCTACTATAACTCAATCTGACACAACTTTTAGAAATCAAGCTTCTGATAAGCTTGATTCAAAATCCTTGTCTCTTCCTACGTTATTTCTGATTGATTCACATTGAAGTAAAAGCATCAGAATCAAAACAGACCTATCCCAAATGCTATTATTTCTAATAGGTCAAGGTCACCGTCATGTATTGAAAGTAATACATCTGTTGGGTCTAATAAACCCCAGTCTGATTTTATTATGGAGAATAAAGAACCATTCATGTCGAAGGGTTCTATATCACTTTTGGGTGATTTGGGCAATTCTATCCCTATTAAAATTTTAAGGGAGACAGGAGCTTCTCAGAGTCTTTAATTATCAGGCACTTATCCTTTTTTCTGAGAAGTCATTTTGTAACGAGAGTGTTCTCATTCAGGGAGTAGAGTGCGCCTTTGTTAATGTTCTTCTCCATTGTGTAAATTTGTCATCAGACCTGCGACAGTCGGAATAGTATCTTCTTTACCCGTTCAGGTTATTCGTTTGCTACAGGGCAATAACCTATCTGGAGATAAGGTTGTGGTTAATCCACTTGTAACTGACTGGCCTTGTTTAGATCAGAAAGTTGATCCTATTGAAAAAGAATTCCCTGATTTATAACCAGCTTGTGCAGTTACAAGAGCTATGGCAATGAAAGCTCTTGAAAATGATTTTGATAATGAAAGCATTCATTTAGCTGACACATGTATTGGTCAGGCTTTTAATGAGGTCACTTTCACTCCTTGTTTGGAATAATCAAAAGATATTGATCACAGTGATCCTCATTTAACTACTCATTATCTTTTTCCTAATCAGGGTGATAAACGACAATCACTTGTCGAACAGGACAAGGACCCTGAGATCTCCTGTTTGGTTCAGAGGGCCATTAGTGAAACTGAAGCCACTGACGTACCTCTCTCTTATTTCATATGAATTCATATGATTGGTGTGAAAGTGGACAAATGCTTCAACTTGAGCTGCAAAGATAGTGTAAATCTGGCACTGTGGGGCATGGAAACTAGTGCTGCACTAACCTAAATTAAACTTGACTATTGTAACATATATGCAATTTAATTACTTGTGTGTTAGTTTTAAATTCTCTTTTATTTTATATTTATTGTATTAAATTTTACTGTAATGATAATTTCTTTTATTGGATTTGACTTTTTTCCCAGTACATTCAATTGAGTTCTTTTAGCCTGATTAGAACGCAAAGTATTGCTTCATTATATTTTTAGTTGACCTTGGTTCAGAGATTGGTAAACAAAGAGTGAAAATGATTGGTCATTACCAAGATCATGTTCAGCCCACGTCTTAGCTCTGTTTGTAAACAGCTTTTTTTTTTCCTTAATTCTTTTCAAGTGTGGGAATGATTGATTCTTAGCTAAAGCTATAGTAGCCTACGTGCTAATTGACATTTTATTTTACTGCGCTGTAGCAGAGAGTGATCACGTGACCGATCACGCAGGTTTGACATTTGCGTTCTAAGTTGGGTTGGATACTTATTCTTAGTGTTTTTCAGTCAGTTGAAAGAAATACTTTGAGGCTGAAAGGTATTCATGTTGTTTCCATTTGAGTTGCGTTTTTCTTATTTAAAATAATTTATTCACCCTGGAAAATACTCTTCTTCATAGAATGTCTTGGACAAAGACATTTATTGGAAATTTATTATGGAATTCTAAACTGGAACAGTATAAATTGTGATTCAATGAGGAACTCTTGACATCAGTACAACGACCTCATCTGACGTCATCGCCTGCCATATTGGAACTTCATCAGCATTGGAATTTCGATTCATTTAAAACTTTTAAGTGATTGACTTATATGTTTAAGTTCAAGGATTAAATTTTGGATTATATTCACGAACTGTAAATCGTTTTCATATTTTTACTGTGTTTTCAAGGGAAATGCATTATTCTGTTAAACTTTACAAAGATTGTTGGCTTCACTCTTTTCGTTGCTACATTGTATGAGCCTTGTCACATAACAAAAGGAAATTGGGGACTTGTCCGTGATATATTAATTGTGGCTAAAATATTTCAGAAAATTGTTTTTTAAAATTTAAATTCCCCTAGTTTAAAAAATATGTTAAATCCCAAGTACTATTTAATATTTTGTTTGAACTCTTTAGTGAAAATAAGAAGCTTTTTCACAATGTCATCACAAGTGGAGATTTTTCTTCCTAATCCTACTCAGGAACAGTTGGATAGTTTGAAAAAAGATGAATTGCTTGAACTTGCCAGAAGCTATAGTCTTTCTGAGGCAAAATCTTCCTTAACGAAGCAAGAAATTAAAAACATTTTGATTCAGTACATGTATTTGGTTGAAAAGAATGTTTTGGATAAAAGTGTTTTGGGCTCGATCAGTAAGTCTGTATCAGACTCTGACATAAAAGTAAAGGAACTGAAATTAAAATACAAGATGTAATTAGAGTTAAGAAAGCTCAAGCTCCAGAAAGAGAGAGAGAGAGAAAGAAATGCAGCTGCAATTGGAAAAAGAAAAAGAACAAATGCATTTACAGAAAGAAGAGAAACAATTGCCGTTGCAATTTGAGAAAGATGAGAGAGAGAGAGACAGGAGAGGGAGAAAGATAAATGCAGTTACAATTTGAGAGAGAGGTGTGAGAGAGAGAGAGGCAGATGCAAAAAGAGAAGGATGAAAGGGAATTTCAAATTAAAACGAAAGAAATCGAACTGGAAAATGACAAACATATTCACACTCCACATACAAATTCAAGTTTTGATATTACAAAGAATGTTAGGTTAGTGCCCCCTTTTAGAGAAAAAAAGTAGACAAATATTTTCTACGTTTTGAAAAGGTTGCTGAAAATGTGAAATGGCTAAGGGAGCATTGGACTCAATTATTACAGTGTGTATTTATTGGTAAAGCTAGTGATATTTACCATTCACTGCCAGTTCAGCAAAGTGCTGACTATGGTCTGGTTAAGGAATGCATTTTAAAGGGTTATGAGTTAGTCCCTCAGGCTTATCAGCAAAAATTCAGAAACTATTAAAAAGAAGCTGGACAGACCTATGCTGAATTTGCAAGAGAAAAGGAGCAGTTATTTAATAGATGGTGCTTAACCAAGAAAGTTGAACAAGATTATAAAAGTCTCAAACAACTTGTATTACTTGAAGAGTTCAAGAACTGTGTTCCTAGTGACATTAAGACTCATCTTGAAGAGCATGAAGTTGAAACTTTGGAAAATGCTTCTCTTGCTGCTGACAAGTATTCATTAACGCAATTCCCTGATTTATACCCAGCTTGTGCAGTTACTAGAGCTATGGCAAAGAAAGCTCATAGGAATGATTTTGATAAGGAAAGTATTCCTTAAGCTAACACATGTGTTGGTCAGGGTTTTGATGAGGTCAAATTTATTCCTTCTTTGGATCAATCAAAAGGTATTGATCACAGTGATCCTCTTTTAACTACTCATTCTTCTTTTTCTAATCAGGGTGATAAACGACAATCACTTGTCAAACAGGAAAAAGATCCTGAGATCTCCTGTTTGTTTCAAAGGGTCGTTAGTGAAACTGAAGCCACTGAAGTTCCTGTCTGTTATTTCATTAAAAATGAAATTCTTATGAGAAAATGGAGACCTTCCAAGGTACCTGATGGTGATGAATGGACAATGAACTATCAAATTGTAGTTCCAAAATCTTACAGACACGAAATACTTAGTCTGGCCCATGAAACTCCTCTGCCTGGTCATATAGGGAATACTAAGACTTATCACAAGAGTTTGATTCACTTTTATTGGCCAAAAATCAAAAGTGATGTTTGTAAATTCTGTAGATCTTGTCATTCTTGTGAAATGGTAGGAAAACCCAATCGGAAGATACCTAAGGCTCATCTGCAACCTATTCCTGCATTTGACGAACCACTTAGGAATATAATGGTAGATTGTGTTGGTCCCTTACCTACCACCAAGTCAGGCAACCATTACTTATTGACCAGAATGTGTGTGTCAACAAGGTTCCCAGAGGCAATTCCTTTGAGGAATATTAAAACCAAAACTAGCACAAGCTTTGATAATGTTGTTTTACTCAATTTGGCCTTCCCAAATCTGTCGAGTCAGATCAAAGGTCAAATTTTGTGTCTAGAATTTCCCAGCTAGTTATGCTTGAATTTGGCGCTCAGCTATTCAAGCCAAAAGTGAAATTATGGTTTCACAGAACTTTAATTGAGAGACGTTTTCAGTCTTTTAATAGAGTCCATTCTCACTTGCTCATTCTTCAAAACTGTCTTCAAATTGTTATGGTCCTTACAAAGTTAAGAAGAAAATGAATGAGTTAAATTATAATATTAGTACTCTGGTCTAAATAAATTAAAGGAGTACTAGTAGATTGAGAGAGATAGCCAGGTAAATCATGCAATTAATTTAGTTGTACCTGTCCAACTCACTGAAGATTTAAGTGAAGAAATTCAATTGTACTCAACTGATTTTAGAGCAACAAATCTACAGAATTCGAAAATTATGAAACATCTGGACCAGAAACATTTGCATTTGCAACAACAAGAAAGAAATGAACTTAAACCTTAAACAGCAGTTATTTGAAAATGAGCACTTGTTTCCGGATGTCCCTACGAGGACAAACACAATTTTTCATGACGTTGACATTGTGAATTCCAAACCTGTGAAACAACACTCATACAGGATCAACCCTCTCAAACAGGAATATTTGAAAAATGAAATTCAGTATTTGCTGTAGATTGATTTTATAGAGCCCAGTAAACGTGACTGGAGTTATCCTGGTACACTTGTTCCGAAACCAGAAAAAAAACATTCCGTATGTGCACTAGTATAGGAAGGTGAACAGTGTGACAAAACCAGATTCATTTCCATTACCAAGAATTGATGACTGCATTGATTAAAATTGGAAATGCCAAGTATGTCACCAAATTTGACCTAAAAGGAATTTGGCAAATTCCACTAACGGAAAGGGCAAAGGAAATTTCGGAATTCGTGACTCCAGATGGACTCTAACAATATAAAGTAATGCCGTTTTGTGATGAAGGGTTCAACAAGTACCTATCAACGTTTGATGAATATGATTACCTTTGGTCTGGATTATTGTCATGCTTGCATCAATGATGTCATTATCTACAACAACACCTGGAAAGAACATCTAGCAACAATTCAGAAGTTCTTTGACAGACTCATTGATGCAAGTTTGACAATTAATTTATCGAAAAGTGAGTTCTGTCGTGCTACTGGAACTTTTCTAGGACAAATTGTGGGACATGGACAAGTTAAACCTATGGATGCTAAGGTCAAGGCTATCTCTGATTTCCGTGTGCCTGTCAGTAAAAAAGTAACTGATGCGATTATCGGGTATGGCTGCATACTCTCGGAAATTTTGGTCCAATTTTTCTAATATTGCTGAACCCCGGACAAACTTGTTGAGCAAGAAAAGCAAGCTTCTTTGGACGGAAAAATGTCAGGACGCTTTTGGTAGGTTAAAGGAATACTTAAAAGTGCGACAGTTCTTACAACTCCAAATTTCAGTCAACCATTTAAACTGTCTGTGGATGCAGGTGATGCTGGAGTTGGAGCAGTATTGATTCAAGAAGAAAGAAATGGTGTTGATCATCCAGTGTTCTATTTTTCAAAGAAATTAAATAAGCATCACAGAAATTGCTCAACAATCGAGAAGGAATGTTTGGCTTTAATATTAGCATTACAGCATTTTGAAGTTTACATTAGTTCAGCATCTTCTCCGGTTATTGTGTTTAGTGATCACAACCTCCTTACTTTTATCGACAAGATGAAAAATAAACATGAAAGATTATTGAGGTGGAGTCTCTTGTTACAGGAATATAATATTGAAATCAGGAACATCAAAGGAAAAGACAATTGAATAGCAGATGCATTTCCCGTGTATAGAAATATTATTTCATGCATACTTTGTATGATTCATAGGAGTTCTTATGTAATTTGTTTTTATTTCATGTATAATTAACATATGGTAATAAGAAAGCTTTAGTACACAAATCTTTCTTTTTCTTTATAGGGGAAGTGTTACGTACATGTACTTTAATTACTTGTGTGTTAGTTTAAATTTCTTTTTTATTTTATTTTATTACATGTTATTGTAATGATAACTTTATTCACCCGGATTTGACATTTTTCCAGTAAGTTCAGTTCAGTTCCTTTTAGCCTGATAATTACGCAGTTCGTAGAAACATTGTATTCTTCGTAAATGTCGTACACCGCCTTTGGAATGTTAATAGGATCAGGAGGTTCATCCTCCGATGAGTTGACGATCCAGCTAGAAATTTTAAAAAAAAGCCGGACAGGGGATACCATGACTCGAGATTTAAATATGGCGGATTATGTCATTAGCGAATTACAAAATCAATATCCTCCTTCGACGGATTACGCTGCCGTATGGTCACCAATGGAAACAAAAACTTACACTAAATTAGTTTCAATCGAGGGCACTATGGCGTGGAATATCAATATGAAACTAGAGATCATTATACGGTTTGGACACTGCCTCAATTAAACCCCAATAAGTCTTTTCTGATGCTGCATCGTGGAGCCTTGTCGAGGTTGACCAGGAGGAAGAACTTAATAAAACGGGAGGTACCAAGACAGGTTCGATCACTATGAGTCCAAATGACACCATATAGGGTTATGTACCACCACATCATGCTCGTTATTTTCAAACGTTTACTTAAGATGATTTAATATAAGATATCCGATATTGACAGGATCGCTATCAATTTATACTATTGTTATTTGATGACACGTACTGTTACGCTGGAAACAATAAGCACGTGCTAAAATCAACCGATGAGGCCTACAATCATACTTGGCTAAATCATCGTTGGTGAGTGCCCACTTGGAGTTTCAAAATAGCATGCCATCGATATCATTAATATCCATAAGGGTGATCGGGCATCAGCAATTACCAGAGGCCATCAAAAAATATTTTCCGTATTTTAATTTTTAATTTTTTTCCTTAAAACAGGATACTTCAAAAGAGGCAGTAGAGGACGATGCGCTTGAAAAGGATCATGATTACATGGACAAAGTCGACATTAACAATATTTACTGGAAACAAAACATTATGTGCTCATGTGGATGAAAGAAAATATTTCCATCTGGTGGGATTAGAATACGAAGATATGGACACCATCTTCGAGGTGATGAAATTAGGGGATGAAACATTAAGTTATGGTTTGGGTGATGAAACATCAGCGCAAGAATTCACTCCAGCTTAAAGAGAAGCAAAACCAATCGGCGAAGCTTACTACATTTAAGTGTTACAATTGTTAACCAAACCCGTCCATTCAGACAAGGTCTCAGCTGCAGTCGGTTATTTAGAATCGTTGGACGCGCAGGTAAGGACGGTTGGATATGTGCAGTTGCTCTCGGAAGTGACTAAAATCAGAGAAAACTATTTCGAGTATGTTCCACCTGCCACATCAGAGCGACAAAAAAAAATTCAAATCACATATGACCGAAATTTAGATGCCAGCACAAATATTACCAATCTGTCGTACATCAGTTTCAAAAAATCTTCATCGGAAACATAAAAAATGCGGTCAGTGTTATATTTTATTCACGCCGATGAAATTCTTTCGCCAGAGGACAGGGAAGAATTATAATGTTATTACCACTTAAAAGTGTGTGCTTTTAAACGCGTTATCGAAATTACGGGCGCATTTTGATGATGTTATCAGCAGAACCAATCACTATGATGACAGCAGAGGTTATACCCGCAGGAGCCACGGCGAATCCTTTCATGCTGATTTTGTCCGGATGCGGACTCATACTGCAGACCATGCTGAAAAGGATTTAACCTGAATCGCAGGCCTAAAAATTAACTTCAGAAAAGTCTTCATCACGTACACAAAATTTTAAAAATAAAATCGGATCGCATTTGAAAGGTGGCAAATTTTATATTAGTCTTTTAATCAGAGAACTCAGAACGGTCGATGACAGCATGTCAAATTTGACACCAATATCCACAACAAATTTGAAAAATCCAACGGTACAAAATTTTCGGCGGATTAAATGTAACGGAAACGGAATCGCGTATTCAAACGTTTGGACAAAGCCGATAGTTTTGTGCCATCAGCGACAAAATTTATGCTCCGTATATTAAACTCGAGTGATGTAGTCGCTTCCTTCATGGACAAATATTCGCTCAAATCTCAGGTCTCAAGATTCGTGGCGATGACAGGACGCAGCAGATTAAAACTGTTCGCATCTCTAGCACGACCACGACGACAATTTGCACGTTGCGTCACAACCTCCCAATTTTGGATGCAATTTTCCAGTCTGTTCACTTAAAGATGCTCTACCACATAACCCACATGAATGATTCCTCAGTGAGCTTCGAACACAAAGTCTCTGTCGGCAAATCCATGCTCTGGTGCCATTTACTGATAGGACAATGTTGATGTAGCCCGTGCCAATAGTTTTCTAGCTCGCACGTTACGAACTTCTCCTTGCTAGTCCGCATCGTAATTATTAAACACGTGATGCACTCTCCAATTTGTCATTGCTATATAAATGATTTTTTCCATTCTGTTTCTTTAATTGCCCGCACTTTTTGGGTAACCTTCAATACCCTACGATAATGTGTTTTGCGTTCCACGTGGTATTTGTGAAGCGGCATTAATGCAAATGGAATATAAGTAGTCACATTTCGGTCAGGGAAAATCAGCTGCAGTTGATCATAGGATATAATTTGATGCTTTAATTTATAAAACAAAATATCAGTCTCCAAATTCTGATTTAGTAAAACCAATAGAGATTTCTCATCAGCACAACCATATTCCACTCGGGCTTACCGCCTGCTCCCTCCCCACCACTAAAAATTATCCTTGCAATCAAAGATGTACCCTTATACAAACGAAAATTGCGGTTATGGAATTTTTAACATAATGCGGAGAAAAATGTAGTTGACAAAACAACATTTTCTAACAACAGCATCAAGTAGTAAACCTTTAGAAGCACTTTGCTTAATAGCCTACAATTACAACTATAATAATGAAATATCCGGGATGTAATTTGTGCTTACATAAATATACAGAAAATAACAGATGTCGTTATGGCTCATCGATTTCTACGTTAATACAAATATTTCCCAGTATCCGCAAGAAGTTGATATACACTATTTGAAACATAATACATTTAAAGGTTTAATTCCTGTAGATACAGCCATGTCACGTTTTGCAAACACTACGGTTTTTCTGTTTTATTTGTTTGTCTTGTCTATGTTTTGACTAAGATAAATGTAATAAACTGATGTAGGTTTAGTTTGTCCAGGACATTTTCTAGCACAGTGACTAGAGAAAAAACGGAACATACATGGTCCACACAAAACATGCAAAACTGAGAATGTAATTTATCTCATCACATGTAAGATCGGTAGCCTTCAGTATGTCGGAGAAACTGAAAAGCTACACAAAACGAACAACCTTCATATATATGATTGGAAGACAAAGAATCTGTACAGAAGCCCGGTCGCAGAACACTTCTCCTCCCCTGGCCACACTTTCAGTGATATAACACTTATTGCAATTGCTAACAACCCCAACTGGAGTTCCGAAACCAGGAAAGAAACGAAATCTTACTGGATACGCCGCCTTAGAACATTGAAACCAAGCGTTTCAAACCAAGAAGACTAGAAAAAGACAGCCATGCACAAATAAAACTATCTTTTGCAGCCGACACATTTTCTTTTGAAAAATTCTCTAAATTTGCTTAATAGCCTACAATTACGACTATAACAATGAAATATCCGGGATGTAATTTGTGCTTACATAAATGTACACAAAATAACAGATGTCGTTATGGCTCATCGATTTCTACATTAATACAAATATTTCCCAGTATCCGCAACAAGTTGATATAAACTAGTTGAAACATAATACATTTAAAGGTTTAATTCCTGTAGAAACAGCCATGTAAAGTTTTGCAAACACTACGGTTTTTCTGTTTTATTTGTTTGTCTTGTCTATGTTTTGTATATGCCTTTGAAAAAGACTCATTAAGAGTCGAAAGCGCTCAGGCTAGTTAGATACTAGTTTTGCACTGTTCGTTGTCAGTTTATTGCATATATATATATATATATATATATATATATATATATATATATATATATATATATATATATATATATATATATATATATATATAGCTACTTAGATACTGTTATACACAACGTTAGAATTTCATTGGTATTCGAAGCATTTAAATAAGCACTGGTTATTTTAAATATCTTTAGAATCACATATAACCCTTTTGAGATTCTGTTTTACAAAGTCGATACAATTGTTTTCTATAATTTATATCTTTTGTTCCTTAGATTTACTCAGTTGTTCGTTCACCTAATCTTGTTAGTGAATTTCGTTATTTGTGAGAACGTCCAATGTTTGATAATAGAAACTGTTGAGCCACATCTTTATTTGAAATCACATGAATTTGGAAATGTGTCAGATTTAATATGATATAACAATGCAATCAACTTATAATCGAGATTTTACTATTTTGTTAATTCTAGATATCCCAAAAATATATGGTTGATACAACTCGGCACATTTGTAACTTACCGTATAGCAGTTAAACAATCTCTAGTGCGAAAAAGACATGTGAAATTTTGTGTATGTTTGAAAACCCCTAAACCTGTTTGCAAACAAATTGAGGTTATATATTCTGAAAGCACACAAAGAACGTGCACATGGTTTTGTACGTTTGCATTGTAAGTATCTTTCATTAGAAACTCCGACAATATTATATTACTGTTATTATTATTGATATAAATATTGACATGAAATTTGATGCTTCTAAGGGAGATTTCTTGTTAAATTCGACTTGATGTGTTGGATAAATCCAGTCTGAAATTACAGTTGTACTCTCTCTCTCTCTCTCTCTCTCTCTCTCTCTCTCTCTCTCTCTCTCTCTCTCTCTCTCTCTCTCTCTCTCTCCTAGACATCACATTCATCTTGTTATTACTGTGGCAAAATTTCATAATAGGGTTTGAAAGGCAGAGGTAGTTCAGTTGTTAGCGTACTTCACAAAAGAAAGGGTGCATACATAAGTCCCATCATCAAATCAAACTTAATTAGCTGCACTTTACTCCAACTGCCTCGGCACTAAGGAAATTACTGTTCTAACGTCAGGCTTAAAAGTAAACCAAATGAAAAAAATTAATTCACTATTTGCTTACGTCAGAATAGATTGGAAACCCAGATAGGAAAATGAAATTTGCACAACATACTTTCGATTAATCAGACCAAAAACAAAAACTGTTTCCAGCTTACGTCATCCGAAATAAAGCTATTACACTCCACCGTCCACCAATGAAAGTCATCCAACTCCACGCCGATTTGCGCGTCCGTCTCTTCGGCAGAGTACCCACCTTTACCGTTAGTTTAGGACCCACAAGCTTACCTTTTACAAGGCAGTTTCTAACAAATATCTTAACTGGTACATTTGTAAGCATTACATAATGAAAGGAATAATGGCTTGGTAAACACATCTCAACCAGAAAAGTTTGCTATAAAGCTACAAAAGATGCCTCCTCATTTATTCATTTCAGTTGTAACCTGTGTGTGAAATGTGCAAAAAATCAAGCAAGCGCATATTACTAATAAACTGAAAGTGCAACTGGTCATGTAGATAAACAACGCACTCGAGTAAGTTATCATCTTATTTCACTCAAATTCATGCGTGGGCGTCATCAACAAAAACCGCTATTTATATTTCATATGATTTCTATTATATATGTTAATATCATGAAATTAACATTTTGTTGAGTAAAGTTACTCTAGGCATATCTAAAAATCCAGCTTAAGAGAAGGACTGGTTACCCATCAATTACTCCAATCAGAAGTGAAATTAGCTGACATTGGACCGGTAGTCTGGTTGTAACTATTCTATAGGTATACCACTATAACAATATGAGAGGAAAATAAACAAACACAAACACTCCAAAATCCAAACAAACACAACCTAAACATCGACAACAAACAACTTAGTTAATTTTACAATAAGTCCGACATCAATGCACAGAATAAACTAGCATGTGTAGAATTCAGAGATCTCATACAAAATTTAGATGGATGACCTGATATTGTCTTCTATCTTTCGTTTATTTTTCTTATTTTTGTTGATGATTCATATTCATTCTGTTTACTACAGCCCGTTCTGCATGCCAATAAAGTACAACACTGATGCAATACAGGTTACAGTGACTTACGTGTTGCGGATGATGTTGAAACTACAAAGAAGCAGCTGCGTAGAAATGCATGACTCTGTTGCTTAAGTAAGAACCAAAGGTTGACTAAACATGAGGAAAGGTGAACGGATTGAAAAACACATAGGCGAACGTAGATGACAGTGAATACTCGTGTATTCGTGGCTGGACATATACAATTAAACTCAGCCTTCAGTTTACAAATAGATACAGATTAGATCTATGTGCTTTGACATATATTGACGTTTTCTTCATGCTATCGTTTATCTAAAGTTCTTATTTATTTCCCTTTCGAATCACCGTTAAAGGATGGGTTAATGGTTTGACGGAATACATTTCTGGCTGTCAATATGTATTTGTTCTCTCGCTCTGAGTAAATTAACACGGAGTTTTACGGGAAGGGTCCATAAATGTTTTAATTACAACTCCTAACTCTTCAATCAATGACAAATATGTTCTGAATATACTTTGTGTATTTAAGGGTGGATCCAAGTGATTTTAAGTATGTGAACCAGGGCGATAAACATAATTTTAATGTCCCTGAAGCAAAATTGTGCCATTCGTTTCATATTTTATTTTTGATTTCCAGTTTAGGAATTTGCTGACATAAACATGTAAAAGCTAGACACCAGTTGATTTGTTTTAGATATTGGATAATTAATAAAAATATGTAAGAGAAGCGCAGTTCCTGGCAGTGTATAAGTCGTGCCATTATTAACATTCTACTGACCTATACTTTCATTCTATTTATAGCAACCACCCTCTATCCTTCAAAGTAATTTCGTACATATGTCTCCCAAGGGAAGTCATCCTTGAATTTTGAGGAATGATGGCCAAAATGTAAAAAGTATTCTCCTTCCTATAGTCATTTTGTCGTGATGTTTCTCTCCATAATCATTGTTGTTTTTATTTGATCATGCAAGTGAATAATGCTGCATAATTCATAAGGCTTCTAACTTGTTTCGTAAAATATTGATGTGGTCCTGTCCTTTACATTACAAAACTAATACATTTAAACCACCCCAAAAAGAAAACAAATGTGTTAAATGAAACTCTACTGTCGATTGTTGTGGTGGGAGAAAAAGACTGTCAGTTACACGTTTTGATGATGATTTGATGTGAGATCCATCCATACAGTATGAAGAAATTATATGAATTCGCACTGAACATGCCATGCGGTGACGGTTTTATCAATTACATTGACTTTGTCCCTCAGTTTTCTTATCCGAAATTAACAAATTATTGTTACTTACTGCAACAAAGCAACTGTCACAAACTTCGATACTGCAGGAGGACAATATCTCTGTTTCCATTCTGAAGCCAAAACGGACTAAAATCAGACAGACGGAAAAATATTGTCTTTCGGCAGTGGCATATAATAGGTCATGAACATCTACAGATCACATTGACCCCATTCTTTTTCCAAACATATTATATGTCACCATTGAATATTGTCAGAGGATTATTGCAACGATCGTGTCTTGTACCTTGTTGTTTATATATCATACAAATATAACGGTCATATATCAACACAGTTTTTTTACTTGACGCGTCATATGCTACTATAAACGTTACTTACATAAAACTATTGTGGTTGTGTGACTCACAATCTTTTACCAGACGGTAGGATAAGGATGCTGAACTCTGGCTTGGAAGGAAGAAGTTACTCATTGTTTATGATTAAGGTCAAACAATTGAGAGTTGCAGCTTGTTCTAAGTGTTATTAAATGAATATCAAGTGGAAAGCACCAGATACCTTTCTATGTAATTATTATCAAGGTTATGTATTTGGCGTGTTGTGTTTGTTTTATAAGGAAGAAAACATTTACTGCTGCATCAGATATAGCTGAAGAATCTAGTAGACGACTTGGGTTAAATCCCTTTGTATCTATCAGTACATGTCTGTCTGTCTATCTTAGGAGCAAAGTGACTAGAATGTTTGCAGGTTCGAGCACTACTCTGAGTGATGTTTATAATTATATGAGCTTAGTTGCAACGTTGTAATTTGTTCAGAAGAAAACAGTTATTCCTCGCAATATTAATCACGTACAATGAATATGCTTTGCGATTTAATCATTCAAACTGTGCATATCTCTATCTCTCTCCCTTTATATATATATATATATATATATATATATATATATATATATATATATATATATATATATATATATATATATACATATATATATATATATATAAAGAATACAAATCATATGGCGAATAACAGCCCTTTCAGGCGCACTAGATCCAACAAGGGATCGCGTGTGTCAGGGATTGATTGAGGTAAATGCAATAAGCTGACGACGAACAGTGCAAAACTAGTATCTAACCAGCCTGAGCGCATTCGACTCTTAATGAGTCTTTTCCAAAGGCATATACAATAAATGCAATAAACTGACGACCAACAGTGCAAAACTAGTATCTAACCAGCCTGAGCGCATTCGACTCTTAATGAGTCTTTTCCAAAGGCATATACAAAACATAGACAAAGCAAACAAATAAAACACAAAAACCGTTGTGTTTGCAAAATAGCTAGCTTAATACAAATATTTTCCAGTATCCGCAAGAAGTTGATATAGGCTGGTTGAGACATAATACATTTAAAGGTTTAATTCATGTAGAAACAGCCATGTAAAGTTTTGCAAACACAACGGTTTTTGTGTTTTATTTGTTTCTTTTGTCTATGTTTTGTATATGCTCTTGAAAAAGAGTCATTAAGAGTCGAATGTGCTCAGGCTGGTTAGATACTAGTTTTGCACTGTTGGTCGTCAATTTATTGCATTTATATATATATATATATATATATATATATATGTAGTACAGTATATATATATATATATATATATATATATATATATATATATATATATATATATATATATATAAAGAATAAAAATCACATGGTGAATAACAGACCTTTCAAATGCACTGGATCCAGCAAGGGATCACGTGTGTCAGTGATTAATTCAGATAAATGCAATAAACTGACAACGAACAGTGCAAAACTAGTATCTAACTTGCCTCAACGCCTTTGATTCTTAATGAGCCTTTTTCAAACGCAAATACAACACATAGACAAGACAAACAAATAAAACAGAAAAAAACATTGTGTTTGCAAAACTTTACATGACTGTTTCTACAGGAATTAAACCTTTAAATTTATTATGTTTCGATTAGTTTATTTCAAATCGTTGCGAAGGATTTATATATATATATATATATATATATATATATATATATATAGAGAGAGAGAGAGAGAGAGAGAGAGAGAGAGAGAGAGAGAGAGAGAGAGAGAGAGATAGCTTACATTGTGCAGTAACTATAAAAATCCATCCATAAAATAATTTCTGCAAATCTTGAAAATCATGCAATCTTATTCAATTTATACACATCTCGAATACGCGACCAGGTACCCAATTACCTGACCGTGTTGCTAATTATCTTGCCATGCGAGCAAATATGCACATATCACAAAAATTCGTTTTTTCAACTGTTGCCGAAACTTCGATGATAAGTTTGAAACAAATATTACTACGAGGTTAACAATCATATGCAAAGGGAAAATAGTTATTAAACACATAATTCAAACAGTATTGACCACATATATAAGTTAACGAAATGAGCACCTTATAATCACGACAAAAATTGTTTTTGCTATTTGAAAACCTACTTATTGAAGAAACTGGTTTTTAGTTGTGGTGAAACTATTTCCTGTATCAGTCTGCTACATATTACACAGCTTGTCATGTACAGTATGGCACATTTGTAAACTACACCTATACAGACATATTACACTCACAATGTAATATTTGTCTGACGTGATTAAACCTACGTTCCTCGCAGATTGACCACACAAAGTTTGCACAAATTTATTTTGTCTTTATTGAGGAATTCAATCCTCATTTAAAGGCCATACACATAGGCAATCGTCTGCAATAATAACAACAGGCAAGGTAGCTAAGGTTTCCTGGTGTTTTGACAATATCGTTGAAATGCGGCTTGCTGGATTTTTTCAATTTGAAGGGACTATTTTATTGCCAAAAATATAACGAACACATTCAGAAACCTGGAAAAAAAAAATCTAGTTGGCAAATGTCATTACTTGTTCTGGAAGAAGTCGTTAATTTGTATTATTCATCCTAATCACCGCAAATTTCCGGAAAACTACGCACGATGCAATATATCTGTGCATGAGATCCGTTTGGCTTGCGAATATAACGTTAGTATATTACTGCATGCAGATACCCACAAATTACTCAGACCAACACACACCAACACACACACCAACACACACACACACACACACACACACACACATATATATATATATATATATATATATATATATATATATATATATATATATATATATAGAGAGAGAGAGAGAGAGAGAGAGAGAGAGAGAGATCTTACATGTTTTCATACGCCTAAATATATTTACTGTTTATTACTCAGACAATAGTGCTAGGTTCAGTAGCTCTTGTATAACCTAGATGATCGAAGTCTTCACTTTTTAGGTTCAGTAGGTCTTGTATAACCTAGATGATAGAGGTCTTGACTTTTCACTCTTGCAACATCTTTGCACTGAGTTATGTACTACATTATTTTCCACTAATGAGATACGACACTTTTCTAAAAATTGTACATATGTTGCATGCTTATTTTTTATAAGATATGCACTTGTTTATTTTGGGGGTAATTCTTAAAATTAACATTATCATGCAAAATATTAACATACTACAACTTCTAATATTATTATTGCTATTATAAATATACCGCCGCTACTTCAAACATTACTGCTGTTGCTATTCCTTTTACTACCACCAACATTACTGTTACAACAATTGTTACTAGTGTTAGTAGAATCATTACTTTGCCACTCTACTACCTCTGACCTTACTACTGTTACTACCACCACCACCACTACTGCTACTACTACTATTGCTAATATTACTACTACTACAGCTGATAGTAACACTTTTATCGTTATGCTACTACCGCTCCTTCTAACATTAGCACTGCTGCTGCTGTTACTACCTCTACAAGTAAGACCAGAGTTATTGTTAGTCCTCCTAATATGAACATACTTGTGTTGTTACTTTTAAAATTAATACTATTGTTACTACTATCAACACTGCTGTTAAATGCAGAGTAGCCCGACCGCTCTGCTGTAAACATGCATGAAAATTCTATCTAACTATATCAGTGAAAGAAGTGCAGCAAGTCTGCTGATGGAGATCCTCAATCTGGATTAATATATTATGGTAGTTATCTCCCTGTAATAACATATTTACATATTTGAAGTTAGTACCCTTGATATTTTAGGTATCACAGGACATCATGCAGCTTAAACTCTTGCACATTGTCGTAATTGGAGTCCTACTTGGGCAACTTGCTGTGGGGACTCAGGCCTTCAGATGCGTACGAAGCGATAATGGATGTGTGAATAATGGTCGGCGGGGATGTATTGGAGAGTGTATCAGTATTGGACGAAATAAATGTAGATGTATCAAGGAATTCCAAGCGATCATGAATGATGGGCCGCTGGTCCCTACTGTAGAAGCTTGAGGACGAACATGTTTAAGAAGACTTTCTTATTCATCTTATGCGTGCACGAGGTTTGTTTCATATAACTTTTGACAGACATTTGATCTTCAAATGGAGACCTCGGAACTCCTCGTTATAATCTATTGAATTAATCTTTCAATGTAATCACTAATTTCACTTAAATAAAAGGTAGTTGCATATTAAGTGATTGCTTCTTTTCTTTATATCTTTCAAAGAATGCTCGTTATTATCACGTCAGTGATGCGCATGAAATCTCTCTAAGCTGTATGCTGATAAAATGTTGGAATTTATAACCTTTTGGGAAAGGATTAACGTCATGTTTTATAAAGCCCATTAAGTTTGAAACCTCATCATAATCGAAAGGTTAATATGCATTTGTGTTGATGTTATACAAAATTAAATATATATTCCAATGAACAAGCAATTACATGGATAAGTGTAGAACACAATGCCTTGTGAACAGAAAGAAAAAAAAAATAAAAGTCCTGAATGGTAGCAAAAAGTCATAAAATTTGCACACATTTAAGACCAGTCTATCCTGTTATCATTGGAAGAAATAATGTACATTTTTGTTGGTGAATGTATTTCACTTTGACACAGTTATACAGTTCACAGCATATTCGCAGAAATCATGCAAAAACGAGTTACCTAATGATTTCCTACATATCATGCCGTCGAATCCATGACTTGAGATGGAAACCAACGAGCTAGTTGTAAAGAGGATCATTTCAGTTTCACTGGCATTCAACTTTGCTAGCCATAAATTAGGTTGAGATTCAGCTTTGCTAGCATTCGCTAGACCAGGACCCAATCTTTCTAGCCATGGAAAATATCATAGAATTTGTCCTGCGATAGACTGGTATTCAACTTTAGACATAACTAACACCATGCCGTCAGTGTATTAAGCTAATGTTCGTAAAATGTTCAATGCCATGTACATATTTTGGTCAGTGTGTCTTCAAATAATTTATCAACTCTAAGAATTAACAACAGCACAATAATTTACACATTGAAGAAAGAGCAGTAGCCGTGAAACTAACGCCGTAAGACACATGCGAAAACTGGTTAATAGCTCCTCGACATGCATTTAGCCAAACTTACTGTATTGTCCGAGACGAAAAAAAAATTTAACCTTATAAATATTCTAAAAGTGGCTGTCTAATTCCAAAGGTTCTTAAGTTGTATAAAAGACCATCATGACAAACCCAACTGCATGCATATTTGCATTATTGTTCAGAGCTCGTACTGTGATTATAAATAGCTGTGAGATGGCGGGTACACGGTAGTCTCGTTCAAATAACCGGGCTTCGAAAGAGTTTCGCCAATGTCTAGAATGGAAGAGTTTTCCTTGTAATTCTAGAACAAGGCTTTCACAAATATATTCACTACACATGGATGTTTTCATTGGCTGATTGCAACACACCTCATATATCGGTGGTGATATCGAATGATATCCTTTTGAACTTTAAATATTATTTCGGTTTAAATGAGTGCAGAAAAAGTACAGACGGTGGAGATCGAACAAGACATATTTATAGCTTCAATTCTACGAAGATTTGTCAGTGTGCCTTTTATTGTTGTCAGAGATGAGTTCAAAATATTATCGGACTCTCGTGTTGACTTTCGATTGGTATATTGGAAAAAAAGTCGTTTCGATCGAGATAATTATATAAGAATTTAAATATAAGATAACTGATCTGACGCATAGCGATAACTTATTTGTTATCGCAGAATAATGAATTTTGAAAGATAATTGGCAGTAATTGAGATAATTCCAGGCTGATTTTAAAGAGGTAGGGTTTCTGAATTTCATTCATAGTGCGTAAGAGATATTGTAAAGAGGCCTGTTTCTCAACATGCATCTATATATAGTAGGCAAAACTTATTCTATATACGGAGGGTCCGCTACAATTTAATTGTAGTATTAGGGCAAGCAGAAAGTACTTATAAAACAACACAAATCAAATTAAACCCACCAAAATTCGTACTCTACGTGGACTCGATCCTATGTCCTCGTGTAAACAGCTTCGATCGCCTTGCCTGCACGCACCAGTTCATATTCAATCCCAACTAGAGTACGAATAAAAAGTTATATAACCTGCATGATAGTATTATTTGTATTAAATACTAAATCTACCTAGTATTATCACACATTCTCCTGCAGAATCCAGGGATCGCACTTACCGTTCTGTTTGGTGTATTTTTGTAATTCTCTATAGTTAATTCTATATACCATGATTTCTTTCTTAAGAATTAAGAATGGCTTTGTAAATATATGAGAAGTTATTACTAGGTCGCCATACGAGTGTCTCCTACGCATGAATGCAATATTGTATAATTACAACTTGTTTCTTGCTATAAGCTGCATGCAATTCCTTATATAATTTGGATAATTATAATAACTTAAATTAGAGATTGCAAGTAATGTAAATCAGCAGTAGTAAAGAAATATAAGGTTTCTATCTCAGAGACCCCCTTCCCCCTCCAAAACTCTTCTATGTTGACATTTTCAGCCTTTTCTAGCTCAAAATGATGAAGGCTTTTCTGACAAAATATGTTTTATGGGGGTAAGGGGGTCTCTGATCTAGAAATACTTATATTTCTTTACTACTATTAATAAATGTTAGATAAAATTTTTCTCCCTGTTGATTCAGCGTGTGAATTTATACGTGAGCAGGTAAGAGAAACATTTGTTTGAGATTATTTTATTTCTAAAGTTTAGACAAAATTTTATACCCTATCATCATCATGTTTTGTTTGATTATTATTTTCATACTTGTTAACTCTCATTGGCAGACTGCCTGTTAACATACTGTCAATAATCCGGAACACTCGTATTAAGTCGTCCATATCATAGTTTACACCTCACAAACAAAATCTTATCTGATCACATTATTTTTGTGCAAGTGATACTTGCTGTTACACAAGTATTTTTGTTTTTAGTCTCAAGTCGAGGCTCAATTCTTTTTACACGCCGTTGAAAGAGAAACACCTGATGTTATTAACAATAAAGGATTTCATGATGCTCCACTCGAAATTATACCAGAGCTTGTCATCAGCAATGGTAAATATGATATTACTCGAAGTATTCTACTGTAATACTTGTAACATTGTTTTACACACATAATTTTTTTATGATAATATCTGTAATATTGCATTAGAGCGTCAACATCTTGTTTTGGAATTTCTTCTGAAATATAATTGAAATGGATGATCTGTTTTTTCATTATACAATATTTGTTTACAGTATTATACAATATCGAAAACACTAGCAGCAACAATCGAATCAAGAAACGCACGGAACTTATTATTGTTAGGATCAGCTATAAAATAACTGTACTTTTCATAAACATCAGACCAGGTATCCTTATATCGTTCATCTGTCAATACCTCATCTTTCGTCAACCAACTGCAGGAATCAAACGCGTTTTCTACTTCACGTTCATAAAAATCTGTTTCATTCACCAACTTACCGTATTCTCTTTCTGCTTCATCATTAATTCCAAGTACCAGGGTTATTTAGTTTCAAGTAAAATTTTTGAGGACATGATATTGTCTTATAATTGTATATGCGACTACGGAATTGATCAGCATTAATTTTTGGAGTGATTTTCGTCCAAGAAAGGTAATTTGAGTAAAAGTATTTACTCTAAGCCATAATTTTTCGTATTGTTTTGTGACCATTTTCTCGACTTCATTGTAATAATTTCGCAATGGTAATTCCGTAGAGCGTTGGTGTGATGGACGTGGATCATCATGTTCCTCACCTATGTTGTTATAAGAACCAATCCCTACACCAAATGTTGTTCGGTTGACTTTCTAAAAAAACTTTTCTCGCTCATCATCGCTGAGATTACTAATTTCTTTGTCAAAATGTTCGATTATCGCTAGAGATGTGTGAACAATAATCGGATCAAATTCTGGGGTTTTTTCAGCATCATTGGTAGAAGTGCGTTCGATTATGCTTTTATAATTAACTCCGTATTCAGCGTCATTCTAACAACTTTAACTAGGGTTTCCTTGTCATGGATGTACATGCCGAGATGTTTAAAAATTTTTCGTTTTGAAAAACTATTGTATAACTTCTTGTTCTTTTTTATTCCTATTATCTTAGATTCCGCTAGCTTGTCGAGGTCATCATGGCTATTGTTTACTCATTCTTTTACATCTGCTATTTCATTATGAGCTTGTGTTTTTATTAAGTTTGATTTTATAATCAAATTTAGATTTTCAAAATTAAGCTCGAGCAATATTCTCTTTAGCAGGATTTCAATTTCTTCATATTCCTCTAGAGAATCATCAGGATGACAGTGTCTACTTATAATATCAAGGTTTCTTATTGCTTTAAGTAGTTGTGGTCCTCGCATATGCATAACGAGAATTACATTTTTTTTCTTCTTCTGACAATGGAGAGTTTATCATTGGAATTGAAAAGTTTTTCCTAGTATTTATTAAACGTGCTGATAGTGATTTATCCCCAACATCTATTTTGGGGTTAAAAATAGTACCATACAAATCTCGCAATGATTACAATCGGTAGTGACATTTATTTTACACGTTAGATTAACTCTGATCATCAAGTAATATTTGAAATGCTGTCAGTCCTGAAAACGGATGTTCAGCAGCGATAACAGAAACTCGGAAATACAAGTACTTGTTGACAGCATTTGCGGTTGGAATCGTAAAATATTGTGTTGTTGAAATATAAGTATCTGTTGTACTATATAATATTACCCAGTCGATATCATCGTTTGATACTTCCAATTGCCAATTATAAATTCGACCAACACTGGAGTTTAATCGACCTCGCAAACGAAATTGCTAAATAGCTTCGTCAATGGAACATTTAATTGTAATCCAAACTTTTTCAACTACTCCGTTAGTAGTGCATTCTTGTCTATCAGAAGAAGCGTAATGAGAGTAATTTTCAGGATGATATGATGATGCACTTACCTCAAATCCAACTCGGTTATCAGTCGCCTTTAAAGGTGTTGGAATATACCCAACATTGTTTTTGGTTCGTTTTATACCACCACCAGATACACTGTCAACGTACGCTTTATTCGTTAGATCATTATGGTTAACTGGAACATATGTTGTTATTTTTTTGTCTCTCATATTTATGTTACCTTATATTGGTCCACCAGATCGTTTAAAATACGGGGTGAGTTTTTCTTTTAACTGAGCGTAACTAATAGCATCAGTTTCATTAGTTGGTGGTGAGGTTGTCGGTAATCCAGTTATTTTTGAGTTATTGCTCATTACAAGTTTACCTCTCATTGTGTCGCCGGCCTTGTTAAATTTGTGATCGTCAACGGATTTTAGTTGCGTATAACTCACCGCTTGTGTGCTACCAACATTTGCTGGTGGATACTCAGTTTCCAACCCAATGATTCTTTTACTTGACATGTTAATAATACCTGTAACGGTTCCACTGGTTTTGTCAAGCTTGTTATTATCCACATATTTCAACTGCAAATAACGTACCGCATGGGTTTGATCTAAGTTTCTTGGCGGATATGCGGTTTCCAAACTTACAACCTTTTTCCTGACATATCCAAGTTACCGCTTGAAATTCCTCCTGTCAATCATAGTTTATTATTGTCGACGGATTTTAGCTGTGCATAACTAACAGCTTGTGTATCAACAACTTTTATTGGCGGATAATTTGTTTCTAAACTAACAACTAGTTGATTTGAGAAAAATAAGTAACCTGTCAATGTGTCGACAGTTTTTTTTTTACTAGCGATGACGTATCAGTTATTACTGGTTCGTCAGCGGAAACAGATCCTGTAAGTGGTGTTCCAAACTTCTTTTAATAGACCTTATTATGTAAATTATATAACATACAATTGTATAACAACAATGGCGAAGTCAACGATATTAAATGTTGACACCGAACGATTCTAGATTGTCATTATCTTATTGTTGGTCGCACAGGCTCTGGTAAAACAAACCTTTTGCTAAATCTCTTACTCAACGATAACTTTAACTTCGATAAGGTATATTTTTACACAATTAATCCGCAACAAGACAAATACGAGTTATTACGCGAGTGCAATGATAAACTTCGTGATGAGCTTGACGCTGGCGATGATATATTTTTAATAAAACAACCTGAGGAATTAATCCCTGTCAACGAACTTGATTCGTCCAAGCATACAATATTTGTATTTGACGATATTCCGCTAAACAACGAGGAGAGACATAAGATTAAGTCGTATTTATCGTTGTCACGTACCAAGCAATGTAATTCGATTTATCTCGCGCAAGGTTTATATAACGTCAACAAATTTATTAGGAGAAATACGAGATGTTTATATTGTTTCCTGGACTCGATAATGTTGATGTGAGAAATATTGCAAACGAGCAATGTGGTGACGTAAGAAAAGATAACTTATATCATAAAGGAACCAAAGACAATTACAATTTCGTTTTATTTGATAAAATAGCGCATGATACGGATAAAAAGTTTCTTTGTTGTATTGACAAATCTATAACAAATTATATACAGCATATAAAAATAAATAATGGATTATCATCAAAAAAAATGAATTAATTAAAAACGTCAAGCATCTCAAGTTGCTTTTAAGAAATATCTGCATTGTTTCCGGAAGAACTAAAGAAAGTACAAGAAAAATGTTTGTTAGATTTACTAGGAGAAAGATCGAAAGAAGAAACTAAAACAATTGTAGAGGAACTTGTTAGAAATATTGCTGATCCTGCTATGCGAGAGGCTGAATTTGACAGATTAATAACTAACCCTCTAGCGCTCCAGCATGCTATTGCAGGATTGACGGTTAATCCAACTGATTTAGAAGGTTGATACAAAATTTATCAGAGCAAAGTTAGGAACTAGCTGAAAAACAAAAAATGATGACTGAATCTATCGTAGAAATAATGCCACTCAAAAAACAGATAATAGTTTTCAGAAAAAAGGCACGTGAAAAAATATCGGACGAAGAATACAATGATTTTTTAAAAAAAATATATAATATCAAAGACATTGAAGATATTCGAAAAAGGTCTGAGGAAAAGTTTGAAAATTTAATAAAAGAATTAGAAGAAATTTATAAACTCAGTTTAAAAGCTGATGAAGAAATAGGAGAAGCTCAAACACAGGTAAGTATTGTAGATACAGTGGATACTATAAGAGAAGGAATTATTGCTGATTTTTTACATACGACAGCAGTACAGTATCGAAATAAATCAGAAGATTTTTCCAAAAGTTGGAATTTTAAAAAACTGTTTAATAAATGCGAAAAAGAACGAGGTAAAGGATTACCAGAGGAAAAAAACTGGAACAGGTGTTAACGTTTTTACATCAAATGCCGAACTGGTTGACCGACTTATCTTATTAATATCATCAAAAAAAGCAGGTAATACAGGTACTGAAATCGACGGCGAGATCGTGGACATATTGGATAATCTTAGATCGAGTGGATTACTAAAAACAGACGAGTATGAAATTTTACATGGCGATCTTATATAAATGTCAACAACGCTATTACTTGACTCGTCACAAAAAACGAGTGACAGCGCAAACTTTTCTGTCCACTATGATCCGCCAATAATACTGGATCCCGGTAGCCAGTACGAAATTGGATTAATTTCTGCTACGGTATGGCATTTGGTGGCAAATGTAAAAACAAACGTCAAGGACGACTTTACATTTAATTCTGGTGCTTGGGTGTCAGTCAAAATACCACAGGGAGCACGTAACTGATCTCAACAAAACGATAAGAGAGCTGATAACAAAATACACTGCCGCAGACAATTTTGAATTAACCTCAAACTATAATACGCTACGAGCCAGAATCACATAAAAAAAAAATTTGAATATCGATTTTTCACCAGCAACTAGTATCGCACCTTTGCTAAGATTTAATCGTCGACAGTATGGCATTGTTACAGAACAAACGTTTTCGGCGGACGGAGATCTTCCAGTTAACATAACAGAAGTAAATACAATATTGATCAATTGTTCTATTGCAGTAGGGTCTTACTCATCCAAGGGAAGTCGCGGGCAAACAATCTATAGTTTTTCACCAGATGCTTCGCCTGGTTCACTGATGCAAATTACTCCTCGACAACTAATATACTATCCGATTACTCCTTAAAATCAAATAGCCAATGTAAATATGCAACAGTTCAATCAGGACGACAAATAGATCTTAACAATGAAATTGTCACGTATTATTTAAACTTACGCACGACGTAAATTTTGTAAACTTAATTTAATAACAAGATGAGACCAAAAAAAATATTTATCGAAGAACTATTGTAGGTTGATATTTTGGAATTATATTTACAAAGGTGATCGAGAATATCCCATTAATTGCACGTAAAGTAGCACCAATTGCTCTTGATGCCAGCAAAGCTTTTGCGACGGGGGCAGCTAGTGCAGCAGGCAATGCAGTAGGACAAAAATAAAATAAGGGCGCAACACCTACGGTGTCGGAAATAAAACCAGCAATATCAGATATTGCACCAACGGCGGAAACAGAACGAGCTATGATAGCTACAACAAAAAAAATTACTGTCGCCAAGCGGAGAGGAGGAGGTACGTAAGCTAGTAAGCAAAACAAGATGAAAATTAGATTTGCCTCAGATTTAGCAATTTTGTGTAACGATTATAAAATGTAAAAAAAAAAAAAATGTCAGTTAAAATTTTTCTTGATTTGGTGAGGAATGTGATACTGACAATAAAGCAACAGAATTCGAGTATATTGAATACCTCAAAGAGAGCTCAAACGAACCAAATAAAGCTGATCCAAGAAAATTTAACACAAGAGACGAAGATGTGTTCTTGCTGCCTCACAAGGCTATGCTAGAAGTTCTTGGTAGGATATGAACAGCAGCTGATGGTGATTTTGCAGATGACGCAGAAATTGCACTCGTAAATAATGGCTGGATTTTGTTTAAAGGTGCACAATATCAACTGGAAAATCAAACAGTGGAGGATATTAATGATTGGTTACCGGTTCCAAGTACAATATTAAAAATTATTTCATTTAGCGAAGATTATTCGAGATCAATTGCAACAAATATAATATGGTTTAAAGATACAGGAGAAGGACAAACTGTTGGAAATGAATTTCGTACTGGTGCTGGTGCTCCTGGCGCAGATGACAATAATCTTATCGCATATCCCACTAATAATGCAGTTGCTGATATTGGAAATGCGATAAGATTAGTCGTCACAAACATACGACAAGAACGTTACAATGAGGGATATGCCAAAAGAAAAGCGCTTGCGGCGGGATCACAACAAATAACAATGATCTTGCCGTTAAGCAAAATATTTGGATGTTGTCGCGACTATCATAAGGTATTTCGAATGCTGAAACACACACTTTTTTTAGATCGGGCAGACCAAAATGATTGTCTTATTCGGATTGTTGGAGTGATGCAAAATTTGTGATTACGAAATTAGCACTTTGGATGCCTCGAATTGTTCCGTCGGTGGTTAGGTTAGCAGAACCTAACACAACGTTAAAGGCTTTTACAAAAAAGATTTATTTTCTTCAGCATAAAATATATCAAACAAGTGTTCCTAACTCAATCGATTACACATGGCGTATTACAGCTACTTTAAGCAAATAATTACCAAGGCATGTATTCGTTGTCTTTCAAAAAACAGAACGACTTGGTAGCCAGCTACAAAATAACGCCTTTTTGGATAACGCTAACGTTAGAAGAATATTTGTCCAAGTTTAATATAACAACCTTGATATAATCAAAGAAAATGAAAACCGAATGCACAGCTAGAGAAATATACCTTACACCCGGTCAAATTAAAAAATTATCAGCAGCGGTTGCTAAACGTAATTCTGTCTCTGCAATGATATCCCCAAAGACGGACGCCGCCGCAGTGAAAGCAATTTTAACTCAAAACGAAATCAATAAGATCGATCAGGGAAATCCCTTTATCCTTAGGTTATCTGTTGCACAGGTAAAATTTATGGGAAAAAACGCCGATTTTTTGGATCAGCACTTTCTGTAATTTTACCAAAGACTCTGCCTTTGTTAGGAACACTAGGACTAGCAGCAGCGTCAGGGACAGTATCTGGAGCAACTAAAAAAGCGGTATCTGGAGACGGAATCAAAGAAAGTTTATATAACAATAAATAATATAATGCCAGCAAAAAGAAATGGCCAGCGTCAAAAGCGCCTGCGAAGAAATCTAAAAACAAAAGAAGTCGCCAGCTGAAAAATTGCCAAGAAAAAATAAAGAAGGAGGAATTATTCCTTTCGCTCCGCTGCTAGTGGGGTTAGCAGGCAGTCTAATTCCAAACCTGCTAGGGATAGGGCGTGGATTGACTCTACCAGGCACCAGACGCCGTTGACGTCACTGCCGTTGAGTAATTTCGAGGTTATGTCGAGATTTAATGACATTGTCGGATTTCGTGGAGTATATTCCAAAGAAGAATTAGATAATGTACCAGCAGGTGGTTCTTGTATCATAAACATACCAAATTTCAATGACGGATCCGGCACCCATTCGGTTGCAGTCCATAGCAATAATTATTTTGATTCGTTCGGACTTCCTCCGAGTGATCTTATAAAACAATATATTTTTAAAATGTATGGGATTATAAATTACTAGTCTAGTCAACTACAGCCGGTTGGATCATCTGCTTGTGGTCATTATTGTAGTATGTTTATTCGACAGATGTCCCAGCCTAAATTTATTTTTTTTAAATTTATTTTACAGTTTGACTCTGTCGCCCGACACGCAAATGATGAGATTGCAATTAATTTTATCTAAACTAAGGAATATGTCAACATACTGTCACAAATGTAAAACTAAAACAACTAATACCGACGAGACAGCGGAAAAAACTAAAAATAATAGAACGATGTTAAAAAGCATTTGCGCTGTTTGCGACAGAAAAAAGTATGTATCTGAAATCGACAACTGGAGCTGGAATGTGTCCTGACAAGGTTATTTTAGTAGATGATTAATCGACGAAGGTAGATATTTTTGTCCACGATTAAAAACTAAAATGAAATGTAATTGTAATTGTGATAAAGATATTTGTATAGAACAAGATAAAATTGTTACATACTGTCAATCATGCAATCGACGTGAGGTAATTGGCAGCGGCATTGATATCCAGAAATTTATTGGAAAATTACCAAGGCCGAGGACTGGATGGACATTGCCTGGTCATAAATATACTGCACCGAACAATCCACTACACGAACAGTTAGACGAAACCGATAATCCATTACCAGGACAAACACCATACAATGGTGTTGATGCAATAGCAATGCGTCATGATATTTGTTATCGTGATATAGAACGTCCTAATAACATTCTATCAAAATCAGACTTAATAAGGTAATGCTAGACTAACTTAACGATATGAAACCTGCAAATATACGATAACGATTTGATAGAAGGTTAGTTCAAACAATGATAGGAACAAAATATAAGTTAGGTCTTGGAAAAGAATTATATGATGATCTGGCATCAGAGCTACATAAACCTAAAAATCAATTTTCTACGACGCAAGGTTGTCGCAAATGCCGTTGACGATATCTGGGCGATAGATTTAGTTGATGTGTCAAATCTTGCTCAGTTTAACGTTGGTGCTGATGGCGCTCCAAAGAAATATCTTTTTAACGTCATAGATGTTTTGGTAAATATGTGTTTAGTGTGCCCGTTTCAGATAAAACATGAACATCGATAACTGATGCACTAAAACAAATAATAACAAATACAGAAAGAAGGTTGAATAAGGTCTGGACTGATCACGGAGCGGAGATTATTAATAAAACATTCGAACAGTTTCTGGAACAAAATAACATAAAAAAATACGTTACAGGAAACGAATGAAAACGTGTCTTCCTCGATCGATTTAATCGTTCACTAAACGAGCTAATACATAAACATTTGACAGCTAAAATTACAAATAAATATATTGACGATCTTTCACAAACTATTAGCAAATATAATAACACAAAGCACAAATCAATAAAAATGTCACCAAGCGACGCAATTAAAAATCCGATTCCTGCAAATGAAAACATGTTTCGCAGACATAAATTTAAAGTTGGTGGTCGAGTTAGAATTTTCTGACATAAAAAGGTATTTGAGAAAGGATTTACCCCACACTGGACTGAAGAAGTATTTGTTTTTGATAAAGATTTACTGACAATGCGTGTAACATATGCGCTAAAGTATTTATTGGGTGAGCCAATAACCGGTAGTTTTTACGGGCAGAAACTGCATAAAACTGAGCAAGATGTTTTCGTTGATGAAAAAGTTATTAGGAAAAAAAGGTAATAAAAGCCTTGTCAAGTGGCGTGGGTACAGCGATAAATTTAACACCTGGGTTCCAACTCGGTCGATAAAATAAAATTTCCTCGTACTTATGTTTGACAGATTTACATTTTACTGGTTTATATAATGATATTAGATATTGTCTGCGATCGTCAGAGATCATCATTAGGTTAAAAATCTTGACAAATATAAAGTCGAATTTTTTATTTTTCTGTCGGCCCGGAATTTAATGTTTAAAAAGGGTTTTATCAGCCGCCAAAGAGACTGATTTCCATCTAATGAAAAATTAAATTTCGAGATTTTCTTTGCGATATGATACTTAACATCATATCGTCACTTAACATCATATCGTCACTTAACATCATATCGTCCAGTTGTCGGTCTGCTGTAAAATTTTTTTATCAACCACACCAACAATTTAGTCTTGTTCGTCGTCGTTGTGAAATAGAATATCGTCTTCTGTATAACCAACAGAGTTGTGTGTATCTGCGACTATGACATCTCCTCCGCGATTATATTTCGATATAAAATTATCATCCGTGATTATATTAGCAAGTCGTTTCATTAGGTTCATATTATAACATATTTTTATCTGATTTACAATAAGAAGATAACTAACGAGATAATATATCATCAGAAAGTTGATATATTAATTTGCAGAGAATTAGCCGAAGCAGTGCGAAAATTTTTGTTGGGATATACTTCTTATTCTGTCAACGTTAATGTGATGCAAGGTGATTCTAATAAAATTCTTCTAACAGCAGCAGAAAAGAATATACTTAATAACGCTGAGTTTTGATAGACATGATGTTTTTGCGTTCGCTTATAGTTGCCAAACTAACAAAGAGCTAGAAAATCTAATTAATTGTCGTATTTGAAGATGATTCTGTCAAATGTTGACATTGATGTTGCCGATTTTGTTCTGCCATCTGCAACATTTATTGTTGCCGGATGAATCTTAAAATGTTTTGCTGCATCTGTTATCGAAGGAAATTCTAGTTCCTCACCCGTACTAATTTATATGATATATAGGTTTAGCAGAACATCTGAAATTAATACCACTTCCTCGTCCTCGTCTGCTTTTTCTTTAGGCGTGACAAGTTTGAGGTTTTCTAGACGATTGTCTGTTTTAATAGGGATAATTTGGTCTATTACTAAACCATCGGATATAGGTCCGTTAAACATTTCGTAAACAAAACGATGTTATGAATAATTTACTTTATTTGTTAGTGTTCCTCTAACAGTTATTGTAAGATAACCGCAGTTGTTCATAGAACCAACAACTTGTTGGATATTTCGAATAATCCCGCGAACATTAGCCTCATGTAAATCAAATACTTGATGAGGTTGAAATTCATCTTGCAAAGACAAGTTTTCAATATTATCATCATTTATAGATCCATTTACTCTATAAACTCTTTGTCCAGCTGGTATGTCTCCGCAGAACAAAGTATAAATAAAATCTTTCCTAAACATTTCAACTCTCAGCATTATCACCTTTAACGCTGACCTTATAACCAGCTAGGTGTTGATTTACCAAACGGTTTTCCATATTTGACTTGAATCACTGAACCTAACATATTCCCCGCATACAAGTTGTACTTGGGATGGACATGATAATGTTCCTGTTCCTCTGCCGTCTTTCTTAAGTAACTCAAATTTTCAATCGTTATACCTTAAACAATTTATATCTCTAATTGATTTTTCAACTAGAGATATCAATTAAATATATAAACTGTTATATAACAATGCTGAAATTGCGAGATATAGTCAAAAAGAGCTTATAGCTACCGCTTTTGCAGGATTTGATAACAGTTATACATTTGATAATCAAAATATTTTAGCAAATTTTAACTCTACAAATTTGTTTCATCTTCTGCATCCGACTGTAACGCGAGAACTTTTAGTACAAAAAAGTATCAAACTAATAGAACAGTATCATGTTATTTTATCAAAGTTACATCCACCCCAAAAAGATTTAGAGATTACTGAACCATATTTAACAGCTAAATCACGAAAAATATTAGCGGGAACAAATATTTCCTCAGTTGCCGATAAAATACATCAGGAAATACATTTTAAAAAATTGGAAGAATTTACTGCATCAGGATCAGGTTCGAAATTTGAGGTGATGAAGGAAGTTTTATTTCACACAGCGAGAGATAACGTACTTCGTGGTAACTCTTACATTGACCTGACTCAAAATTAAAAACAAAAAATGTTGCATAAGCGTAGCAAGCTCTGATAATAAATGTTTCCAGTTGGCTATTCCCTCTGCAATCTTTCCAGCAGAAAAACATGTTGATTGCGTCGAGAAGTATATTAGTCACGTATCAAAATTAAATTTTAGCGGCGTTAACTTTCCAATTGCAGAAAATCAAATACGAAAGTTTGAGGGACAAAGAGATATTTGAGTTATTGTGTTTGGTCTTGACGAGCGTGAAAATGTTTATCACAGATACATCACAGAAAAAGCTACACAAAACACAATAAACCTGCTATTTTATAAAGGACATTACGTTTGGTTAAAACTACTTTAACGACCTAATTGGCAGACAATATAGCAAAAAAAAAATAAATAAAAAAAAAAAAAATAGAAATATTTCTGTTATCGTTGTTTACAAGGTTTTTCTAAAAATAAAAAAAAATACAAGATCATCTAAAATACTGTGTCAATGTTCTAAAAATAACAATGCCAACAGAGAAAGAAAAAGTTTTAAAATGTAAAAATTATGATCATAAATTAAGTACTGCATTTGTTATTTACGCCCACTTCGAGTGTCTACTTGTTCCTGTGGCAGGCGCAGAAAATAATCCAAATAAACCAAGCACCAGAAAAATACAACAACATGTACCCTGTGGAGCAGCTTATAAAGCAGTTTCTTGCGCTAACGACAATTTTTCAAGTCCAATAAAATTGTATAGCGGTACAAATCCTGCCGTGTGGTTACTGAAAAATTTAATAGATGATGTTAATACAATTTTCAGCAGATTATCTAAAACAGCTCCAATAAAAATAACACCAAAACAACAACTTGAATTTTCCGAGGCAGTTAAGTGTCATATCTGCGAGAAACCAATGTCAAGAGATAGAGTGCGCGATCAGTGTCATCTAACTGGCCAATTTCGTGGAGCCGCTCCTAATAATTGTAATTTGAAATTTCATGCGCCAGGTATTATTCCTGTCGTTTTACATACTTTCCGTGGTTATGATAGTCATATTATTGTCGAAGCATTTGGCGATGAGGAAATTAAATGTAAACTAAAACTAAATAATGTAATAAAATGTATTCCAAACAATGTTGAAAAGTATATGTCAATTATGCTTGGCAAATTACGTTTCATGGACACCTGTCTTTCCGTACGAGTACCTCGACGACTGGAGCAGATTTGATGAAACTTCTCTTGGTGACAAAGATAAATGTTACTCGGACCTAAAAGGTGAAGGTATATCCGACAACGAGTACATATACGCATAAGACATTTGGAATAAATTTGGTTGTAAGACACTTGGTGATTATCATGATTTATATTTGAAAACAGATGTGTTATTGTTGGCAGCTGTTTTCGAACGTTTTCGTAAAGTTAGTCATGACAATTATGGATTAGACCCGTGTTGATATTATTCTGCGCCAGGATTGTCATAGGATGCTCTGTTAAAAACAAGTAGAGTAGAATTGGATCTCTTAACTGATGTTGATATGTTTAATTTTATTGAAAAAGGGATTAGCGGCTGAATTAGCGGTATAACCAAAAAATATGCGGTAGCTAACAATAAGTACTTAAAAAACCACGATAAAAATTTACCGTCAAATTATATTATTTATTTTGACACTAATATTTTATATGATTCTGCAATGTTAGAGCCAATGCCGTGCAGTGGATTTAATTGGATAACTCCAGATCAATTTCTTAACGAAACTGAGAAAAATCTCCTAGAAAATGTCAGTTATTTTGTTGAAGTTGACCTTGATTATCCTCGACAACTTCACGATCTACGTAACGACTATCTGTTTCGCGCAGAGTCAATGATGATCGATTATAGTATATTATCGCCTAAACAACAGACAATGACAACAGCCAAAAAATTCGATCGTTAATAAGCTAGTTCCAAATTTACTTAGTAAACGAAATTACGTGATACATTACACAAATTTAAAACAAGCAGTCGACCACGGCTTAGTTCTTAGTAAGGTTCATCGCGTGCTAAAATTTCATCAATCTCGTTGGATGGCAGACTATGTTGATTTAAATACCAAACGTCGTGCTATTGCTAAGACTGACTTTGAGAAAACCTTTTTTCAAGTTGATGAACAATTCAGTGCTCATTAAGACCATGGAAAATATCAGAAAGCGAGTTAACATTGAAATTGTAAATGATGTCAATCGCAGAAATAAATTAGTCAAAGATGACAGTTTAGTCAGTATGAAAATATTTAATGAAAATCTTGTTGCAATAGAGCGACGAAAGACAAATTTAAAGTTAAATAAACTGATTTATGTTGGTGCAGCTGTACTTGACATATCAAAATGGTTAATGTACGACTTTCACTATAATTTTACGCAAATAGTTTGGCCAGATTCGGATTTGTTATTTACTGATACGGACTCACTTGTTTATAACATAAAATGTGAGGATGTTTATCAATATATGTATGATCATAAGGAGTTATTTGATTTATCCGATTATCCAGCAAGTAGTGGATTTCATGATCCAGCTAAGAAGAAAGTCATCGGCAAGATGAAAGATGAATTTATGTTTGTACCAGTTAGGGAATTTATTGGACTAAGAAATCCATGCTGTAATTTTAGATGACAATAAACTGACAAGAAAAGCAAAAGGTATTCCTCGCGGATACGTACAAATTTGTATGAAATTTAACGATTTTAAAGCGGCGCTAAACAATGATGTTGGCTTTACTAAAACAAATGTTATCAGATAAAATAATCACAAACTTGAAACATACAATTATAAAAGGTGGACTAAGTAATTTTGACGACGAACTCTATTGCGAGGACTTAATTAATACGTTTGCGTTTGGACACCGTTCCAGTATCAGTGGTGATATATTCGATATCATCTTTAATTAATTTTGTCTTAACTATAGACAAAAATGTCCGAAAATTTAACGTTAGCCGTTGGAGTTAGTCGCAAAATTAGAAAAAAATAATTGTTAATGGTCAGCAATTTTCATTTGAATTAAATGATGAAATTTCAGGTATTTGTTTAGTAAATTTGATAGATTAAAACTCTCGCTTATTAAATCAGATAACAGCAAATATTTTGATTATCTTGAAAAGTTACGAGATGAGCTTATGTTAATGTATGATAATCTGAATGATCCGGTCAGTCAGGAAAAATGTAGCAAAACAAATATTGACTGAAACCGGTCGAAGGTTTTTGCAAAAGGTTGTTAGTATTTTGTCAACAGGGTAACAATGAGAGGGTTATTTGAATGTCATCAAAAAGTAAGAGAAAAAGTAAATTTTTATTTATATTAACACGACAATGAATTATTTATGTTAGTTACCGTTGATGTTCTAGTGATAGGAGATAAACTTCTTTAAAAAAGATAACTCTGTCTGTCTTCTTTATGTTTTGACGGGAGATAACTCTGTCTTTCTTCCTTGCATTTTGACGGGAGATACCTCGTACAGTAAATTGCATAACATTGACCCTATGTTTAAAAGGAGAGAGTGTGTGCTTACATTACGTGACCGTTGTGATTTTGCTTTTGTTTCTGTGTGAATCAGTATAATTTGCAACAGAACATAATATTTTGCTCCTTTTACCTGATAAATTTTATGTACATTATCTTGCATTATATAGCTGTGCAAATTTCAGGTAAGTTATTGACTTTCAGCTATGTACACTGCAACAGCTGTTTTACAACAATATCCGGGAAATCTGTTTGCTTCATTTATGTAGTCTTTCCTCATACAAAATACATTGTATCGTAATTTATTCAACATATTTCTGAAACGTGCGTAAAGCTTAGATCCATGTTGGATTATTAATGTAGCTTTAACAATGTTTTCAGTCTGTCTACAGTGAACATCATTACGTACTTCATAACAATTTACAAAACGTATATTTGTAAGTAGAGTCCGTAGCGCAAGCGTTAGAGTGTTGAATTCTCGTACTCGAGGTCTTGAGTTCTATTCCCGTGACCGGCACATTGCCGGCGGGGGCGTTATGATGCCAGATTTTCTAGAATAGTGGGGGGCTCCAGCCCCAAGGGATTTCATGCACACTTCCCACCATGTTGAACAACGCGGTGGGTGCTGTTTTGCATTCACTCCGGTGTTTGATTTGGGGGGGAGGGAGTGTACATAAAATTGAAAAACTTAGCTCTCTGAGTTCCTAATATTTCGTTTCGCACATTAGGAATTCGCCGGGGAGTGTGTCTCTGAAAATTGGAGCCCCTCAAAAATAAACAGTAGGGTGATGTGAGATCCTCAACCTTGCGACCTCACTGAAGGGTGCCCCAAACAAGGACATTCAGAAAGAATGTTAGACATAAGAAAACTCCTCATGAGGTGCCTGTGGGCCATTGGAGAGGCCTTAACCATGAAGAGTGCTACATTGACAATTTTGTACAATAAAAAAAGGCGTCAATGAAAGGACTCTTAGGACCTCATGTTGAAGGATTTAAGGGACCCTGTGGAATTATAGACCGACCATCATCGCTGCTGTTTATTTTTTGTTTCAATTCAGCATGGTTGTAAAATAAATTTCTCTAACATTTATTAATATCGTTATATTTGGCTGTACAATAATTTTTGGCTGTAAAATAATTTTATCTAACATGTATTAATATCGTTATCAAAAAGTACATTAACCATAGTATCAATAAATAACATTGGATCAGTTGTCCATCCTATTATTCGCTCATCGTCTTCGTCGGCAGCCAACCATACTGATCCGTACTTGCTCAATAAATGATAACTAACTTTTTTAATACAATCGCTTATTATATTAGGTTTTATACCAGTACATTTCGAAGCTGCTTTTATTGAATCAAATCGTTTAAAAAATATGTTAGTTAGTAGGAATTCGCTGGGGAGTGTGTCTCTGAAAATTGGAGCCCCTCAAAAATAAACAGTAGGGTGATGTTAACGCTACTTATTGGCTCACTATAAAAACCCATATTATATAATATTTCTAATCTCTAACATAATTTTATCTAACATTGATAAATGAATTGATCACTAATTTCACTTAAATAAAAGATAGTTGTATATTGTGTGATATGAATACACCCTTCCAGGGAGTGGATAACTGTCAGTATGATGCAATTCACTCATGTTCCAGGCTTGTGAAATACACAGAACCATCATTTTTTTCATGGACGTCATGCTGTATAGTCGTTATACTTAGACTGGCACCAAAGAAAATTGTGTTCGTAGCGAGTCTTTACACACCAGCGATCTCTTTTCTATAATTAATTCGAATATTGGTGTTACACTATCCATAATTGAAATTATGTTCCGGTAACATTTTCTTAATTTTCAAATTCAGTTTTGTCTAAGGTAAATATAGATTTCCTCATGTTTCCACCTTCTAGTTGTTTGGGAACAAATTCTAACGTTTAAATATGCAACTAAGTTACTGGTAAGTCCTTGTGTTAAGGAATAAAAAGACAACCTGTCTAACATATAAATGGCAGCGATAGGCTTTTACCTTCTTAGCTCTCTATCAAAAGGATTTTCTTGTTGTTATTGTTCTAGTTTCCTTCAACATATCAGGGTGGATTAAATATTTAGTTTCACACACTTGTCCAGGACAAATGGTTTCAGAAACTTCACCTGTCCTACCTTACTTGTCATTTGTCCTAAATTTGTTCTATCCCGAATGTGCCAGTTCCACGTACAATAGTCTGGTTGAATTACCTCTCTGTAACAGGTTAGGAAATTGATAATAACAAATGCAAAACATCTTCCGGAAGGCACACACGCCTTTTTCTTGCATAGCGATCTGTAACCTCCTCCACTGGGCCATCTAGGAGAAAGTTACATTCGAGTTTGCCACATTCAAGGGAAAAAGAACGTTTTAACGTCGGTTAATGTCAGGAAAAATAGCCCTCATGTAATTTGCTCATCCTCGCTCAGCAATAGAGCCCCTTATCGCAATATGGGGTAAGCCTCTGGTAGACTTGTTTAACTCAACAATGACTTCCATGTTACACCTCGCTATTACTGGACCAAAGAACATGGACGGTTGACCCATTCAGTTTCAAGCATGATGGTCTGCTCGCTTACGCCTTTATTCAAGTTCTGCAAAGGTAAAAACTTACTGTTCCCATTGCCCCACTATAGCTTACACGATCGTGGTTCAACGATCTTTTTTGACCTGTTCATATATCAACCCAGTTCTCCTCCCAACAGGGGGAATCTTTCTGTCCCAATAAAGGGGCTCCGTCCTTCACAAATGCCTAAACATTTTCCACCTTACGCTTGGTCTCCGTCGCTCTATCCGTCAGAGCACGATTTTGGCCGGGTTACAGCTGCATCATTGAAACCAAGGGAACTTCGACATCCTATGCCTATGATGCTAGGTGGACTCTCTTCTCTGATTGATTCAGTAAGAACTGTTGTTCCTAGCTGTTCTTTATGTAACATCCTTTGCTGATTTTCTTTTGTTCTCTTAGGAACAAAAGATATTCTGTCTCGCTTGTCCGGTGTTAAGGATCTGCAATTCCAAAACACTTTAGTGTGTTTTTTAACCGAAACCCCTTTGAACCATTCAGCGAGGCCTCCTTTCAGGGATTCACATTTGTACTAGCTCTAGGGTCTGCGAAAAGATGCGGCGAGAATCGTTCCATGTCTATTGATAGACCTACCATTCTTAGTTTTTTCTTGGTGGACTCTATGACGGCATGATGTTGGCGTTCCCATACTGCCTTTCTCTGCTATCGTTAGCGTCTTTGCGGCATGTGCCGCCCCTCCAGAAGGAGAACTGGATGCCAGAACAGTGGAGATATTTGTTACTCTTCGTGTTCAGGGCAGCATGTGCTCCGTCCTGAATGAGAGGTCATGTCATCCCTTACTAACATAAAGGTAACAGTGAAATATATTGTATACAGGAATGAAGTTTTATGCCATTCTCAACCACAGGGGCTCGTATCATTGCTTACAATTTACCTTAACATGTACTATATAATAACTACAAGGGAGGACACTTCTCTCCTTTCTCGAGCGACCTATTTAAGAATAAACGCTGATATAGCAAGCTACATTTTGCGTAGCGTAATAAATTTGGTACCGAAGTTTAGCTCAGGCATTCGACATGGCCATGATCGCGCCCGCTTAATATGCAAGAACAACGCGCTGAATGGAATATTCCCTTCTCATTGGCCAACTGAAAATAAGTTATAAACAAATGCAGGACGTCATTTTCTTTTAACCAATGAGAGGAAAGTATTCCATTTAGCGGGATTTCACTTGCATAATAATGGGGCGCGATCATGGCCATGTCGATCAGTAGCGTGGGAAAATGGTCTCACATTCCTAAAAGGTATGATAGTAAGCCAAACTTCGGATAAGCATACAAAGTCGAATGCCTGACCTAAACATCGGTACCAAATTTATTACGCTATGAGAAATGTAGCTTGTGAAAGGAGAGGAGTGTCCGCCCTTGTAGTTATTATATAGTACATGTATGACAGGTAAATTGTAAGCAACGATACGAGCCCCCGTGTTCTCAACAGCGTTAATACTTAACAAGACCCGTTCAGTGATCTAATGTGAAATGAAATGCGACTACTGTCACAGTTACGCGTATTAAGAAACTTTCTTACTTTACAACTTAAGCAATGGCTACCCTTAGTGTCAGCACATTTCTTTTTATACAACCCCCCCCCCAAAAAAACCCCAAAAAAACCCCAACAACATTCTTGTTTAATTTTAGCCAGTCCTATCTGCTACGTCAGATGACCATGACCTTACATAATAACATAGGAATAGAACAAGTGTGCTAGGCTAAAGGCAATTTTCCAAGCAAACCTTAAATCATTATGGATTTTATCAATGAACAACATGGAAATGAACAAGATGATGTTATCCCTTACCATCATAAAGGTAATAATTAAATAAATTTTATACAGGAATATCATTTTATGTCATTTTCACCAGTGTTAATAGTTAACAAGTTCCTTTCAGTTATTTAATGTGAAATTAAATGTGCAGTTATTAAATGTAGATTTGCTCGCAAAACCAGCCATATGTTTTGTTTGGCTGCATAGTTGAGTGTTGGAGTGCCGGAAGGACTGAGCGATTAGAGTGTTTGAACTTCGAATTGGAGAGTTTTTCAATGGTTGCTGACTTTGATCTGAAGTGAAAGGGGCTTTGGTGTTAGGGTCTGATACAAACAGAGCTTCACCACCATTAGGCCTATTTTCCAAAACTGAACTAATTAGTTGTTTTTGTTCAGTGCTAGATCTTCGACTGTAAGTTTTTAGAGACTCCCCACGTTTGTAGTCTGTCATAAACAAAATATTTCTGGTTGCAAACCCAGCATCACTCATAGCTTGAATTGCTGTTGCACGGAGTGAGTGACCAGCATAACGTTGCACTCCTGCATTCTTGCAGATGTCTGGCATGAATGAGGAGAATTGCGTTGTTTTGACCCGTTCACAAGTGTACCATTTGTCAGCGAATTCAGGAGATCTTAGTGATTCTTTACTGCATTGCGCAAATAAGGCCTTTGCTGCTTTTCAAATTTCGGAAGGAAAAATTGTAACCATTTGACTGGACAAATGTTTGTGCCAGTTGCATACATTCTTTGGTCTGATGTTTCTCCAAGGTTCTCATCAACACCACCTTGATGTTGTTTTTAAGTGTTTCATGATTTAGAGTAATGTACTCTATGCCAGATTCATCATTTTCAAATTTTAAGGAAGTTGGGGTCAGTTGATGGTGAAATTCTATACCTCTTGTAACAAAATGACTAGCTAGCAGATACCATATTTTGAATCGAAGGGCAACTGGGTCAAAATTTTGAAGATTAGCATTGATTTTTCCTAATTCTTCCAGTGAAATTACTTGGTAGTGATGGGTTGACCTTGAAATACCGGATTTTAAATTTAATTTCAGTTTTGTATTTAACATTGAATTAGCATTTTTGAATTCTTTGTCTTTGATAATGTCAATAACTTTTCCATTGTCCTTCAAGTATCTGTTTATGGCTGCACGAACATTTTTCAAGGAATTCTTGTGATATTCTTGCGCCTAATCAGGTGACATTTTTGTGACCCTGGATGATACAAAATTTTGGTTGGGCCTCAGCGTAGAACCTTCTTATGTGGCCACTCAGCTCGTCTGGTCTGATTGTGGTGAAGTCAAATTTGTATCCAATACTTTCAATGCACCATGTTGTAAGTAAATAGCAAAAATATTCATAGCAGCACAATTCACACACTTGGCAAGATCATTTTGAAATATACACAAAGACAACATGTCCTGCAATTTGTACATATATTGCATACTTATGGTTGGGACTTATCTATGTAATATGGTGACATTAGTAATTATATCTGCAACAATTAAATCTTTCAAATTTATACAGAAGATTTATTTCTTGAGAAGAAGAATAGCAGTTCGCAAAAAAGTTATGTAATTTCTTTTTCATTGAAATTAATGACTACACATCCAAAATAAATTAACTTAGCAAATCAATCACTTTATTGATTATTATAAACATTTTTTAATGGTGTTAAGTCACATTGTTGGAGATATCATGATAACATTCTCCTGTCAAGAAAGTATGCCCTATGTTAATTATATATATTCAAGATCTATCCATCATAGATATTTCATGCGAATAATCTTATTATCTTATTCTTGTAGTTTTAACATTTAAAATCTTTATTCAGTCTTTGAATAATGGTCTCATAAATATTTGTTTTATTTTTGTGTAAGTGGTCATAACCAGGCCACCAACACCCACATACATTTTAAAAAAGCAAGCTAAATTTAAAAAAAAAATACAAAATTTACCATTTAATACGCCAGTACCCCATTTTGTGTTTCGTTTAGTAGCCTCTGAGTATTGATTTATTTCAATAGCTTTTAAGTCCTCCTCAGATACTTTCATGAATGAATCTTGGTTTATATCCCTCAGCGGCCTCAAAATTGACTGTCCCAGTTCCCACGCTATTATTGTTGTTGTTGTGTATGTGCTAGGGTGACAGAGGTCATGGGGTGCTCTGTGAGGGAATCTATTAATCTCTGTTGTTCTGTTTCATTTTCAGCTCTTGTAACATCCATCGCAATATCATCAAATCCATCTCCATCTGCTTCAATCGCTGCATTATTTCTGTAAACTCTTTATCATCTAATTGTTCAAAAAACTCCGAAGCAAATTGCAATGAAAAATCCACGTAATCGGCCATTTTGCTCTACTACGTAGCACACGAACGCTAAATTGTGTAGTAAACTATGAATTTCAATCAATATTGGAAAAAGTATAAAAAGCGTATAAGTTATATTTATTTGCTGAATTAAAAATTTAAAGATGAAACAAGCATTTCACGATGACGTGTCTGCAATGTTATTTATGCTGCAAACCGAAAGTAGTCTCAGAATTTATCGATGTGTAAAATGTTCCAGATCAGTATCACGTGACCGTTTACATTCAATCATATTGCAGAAAATCCGTTTCATTCATAAAAATTGGAATTATTGACTATATAAGCAAACAGTCACTATTTCAAACGTTGAAAATGGGGCAATGTGATATATATATATATATATATATATATATATATATATATATATATATATATATACTTCACAAATAGACCTCTTAGTTTAGCGTTGTTGCTACGGGTCAATACCCAGCGGCATTGACCGGAGTTTATTAAAAATATTCTCCGCTTCCTTTTATGGCTATAACGTGCCCGCGTTAGAAGAACTATTGTTGTCGAAATAAAAATGGTAATTAACGCTGACTGTGTCCAAAATTGTGGCTTTTTCAAGGGTTTGCTCGAGATGAGTCCCAACAGTTACTTTTATATATGTAACTGTTTGAAGAAGAGATACAGATGGAGGCATGAGATCTACAGATATATCCAGTGGACGTGGAAAATATCATGCAAAATCAGAAAAAGCACAATACCATGAAATGGCGTCGCTGCAATGTGTAAAAAAAATAATGTTCAGCTATAGTTACAGAATGTGAAGAATGAACATAGGACTATAGAAAATATCCTCCCAGATCAACTGAATGACTAACTTAATTAACTTTTGGTTTCTATACACAGATGTGATTGTTTGATACAGCTCTTGTCCAAATTGAAATTAAAAAAACATCTTATGTAGCAATCACCAAAGTAAAATTTTAAAAGCAATAATGAATAGGTATACATCCTAGAACTTAAAATAAAAAAATAAAGAGAGAGAGAGAGAGAGAGAGAGAGAGAGAGAGAGAGAGAGAGAGAGAGAGAGAGAGAGAAACACGTGATACTAAACTTTGATACAATGTATCAATCATCAGATGCATGAGCGTGTTCTGTTTCACGTAAGCGATGCATATTCATTCACTCTGAATAACATTGTTTAATATCGTACCTGGAATATAATGAAATGCAACTACTTCAAAATGAATATTGATGCTTATTTTAAGGTATTACTCAAGATCGATGGGACACAATACCCCTGGGACATGGATGAACGTTGGTGGTGAAAATGCAGAACTTAGAGTAGAATCACGAATCAGAAGAAAAAAAAAAAACCACAACAAAACAAACATGTACCAAACTCTTAAATGCCGGAGTGGCACCAAATAAAATCATGCAGATGACAGGACACAAAAACATTTCATCAATTGTTTTTCGTAGTAGTATTTCGTTGGTTTTCTTTATCTACGCAAACATTCCATTATTTTAAAGCTAGCTAAGTTTTGCTCACTGCTGAAGAGCGCGTTCATAGTAGTAAAATAGTGTATATTAATGCACAGGGACCAGGTTTCATTCATAAATTGAAGAATACAAAAAATATGAAATTAAATAAAATAATTTTATAGTTTCAGTTGCATTATTCCTTTAATATAACAAACGATTAATATGATTGTTTTTAAGTATCTAATTAAAAGGTTATTGACTGAGTATTAAGAAATATTGGGCACTCGTTCATGTGGCGTAGGATGCCATCTCAAGCTCGGGCATCCTTTGAAACATGTACCCGGGACCAATATTTTTCAACACCCTATATATATATATATATATATATATATATATATATATATATATATATATATATATATAACACTTGCATCTTTCAGTAACAAAAACCTGCCCTATTACATAGAATTTTTGAAAATGAATAGTCTGTCTTATTTTCCTTTCCATACTTCGAAGCTAATTTGTAAGAGTTACTCCCCCTTTACCAAGACTGTTATACCAAAATTCCAATCGAATTTTTATTGATCAACCATTTGCAGAAAATAAAATTGCCACTAGTACTGCTGCATGTGGACTCTCAAAACTGAACATGTATATAACACTTAACTTTAGGCAATAGGATTAGACTGCTTTTCCCAAGGGGAAAATACGGTAGCCTACCTGTGATAATTCTATTTTAAGACTGAACATTCACCATTGAGTTCAGCACGCTAATCGCTGAGCCACTCCTTCCACTATTCGCCTTTCAGAGCGTGTGGGGTGGCAAATCGGGCCTATTATTTTACATCCCCAATTACACATGGCGTTGAATGTGGACTGCGTAACCCGAGCAGAAAGGATGGTATAAGAAGCTGATGCAAACCGATTACTATTTTATAGTGGAGCTCAGGAAGACATTTTGTCAGGATAACACAATCACAATCTTGTTTCTAACATACACCAATAAACAGTTTAGATTGCCGTCAAGCTTGAAGGCTCATCTATACTTAATTTAATCGTTTGGTGAGGAGAAAAAAAAATGTAACAGTGAACAAAACAAATTTAAATGGCGGGTTCAGTTGTGGTTTAATAGGAGTAGTAGCTCTTGTAAGTTATTTATGGAGGAAATATTCTTGTAATCACTGTGAGGCGCGGGACCGTCCTTGACTAGGGATATGTATTGCTGTTAAGAAGCGGTGAACGTGACCACATTTTTATTGCAAGGTAGAAGTAATTAGTACAATCGTACGGTCACTCACTTACATTATACATCATTGTTGATGCATATATGGCTAAAGTCAAAACCTACTTGCCTATAATGGCTTGTGATCACAGTTGTTGACCTAACGCTCACAATGCACATCCAGTGAATTTGATACCACCAATAGTAATTATATGTGAAACATTTCGAAGTTTCGAAATACAACTTACACTGGCATCATATGGACTCGTAAACATGTTTGTTAAATGTAAGAAACAATGTTGTGTACAAAACAAGTATACGTGTTACAAATGAATTCACATCGGTCTGAGAATAACACCTTCTCCGTCAGCTCAATGGGCTGTAGATTAAACATGCTCGATACGAACAAAAATCCAACTGGCCAGGCGGCCTAGCTATTCATCTTTTGCCCTAGTCTGAGGAGAAATTGGCTGGCATTGGACCGGCCTACTGGCAACCATTTCACACACTGCAACTGAACCAGATTTTTTTCTCGAATTATCATGCTTTTGGCATTTTGGCAAATGTCAACAGCTATCCATTCATAGGATCGTAAATCCCTTGATACTGTTCTTTACAACGTTAGTTTCCAATGACATGTGACTTATTTAAATGTATATGTTTTTTAATATCTTTCAAGGCGCACATACCCTATTTGAGATTCCTGTTTACAAAAGTCGATAAAAATGTATTCTATAACTAAAATCCCGTGTCTCCTTAGATGTACTCATTTGTAGTGTAGATTTGTTTACAAAAGCTATGTAGATGTCGTCAATTTAATTATTTTTAAAAATTCAGTCTTCAGTAAAAAAAAAGTCATTCTGAGTAACATCTTTGTCTCAAATAACTTAAATTTGAAATGGATCAAAATTCAGTGTAATGCAGTTAACGTAGATCTTTTTGCTATTTGAAGTACCTTAGATATCGCTTAAATATATGCCTGGTACAACTATGCGCATGTTTAACTTACCGTAGACGCTATAATAGAACAACTTAACATACTCTTAATGAAAACCGTTGAACTTTTGGTTTTATGTCGAAACCTCTGAATCCCTCTCCAAATATATTGAGCCTATTTATTTTGAAAATTACACATTTAACGTGCACAACTTTTTGTATTTCTTCATTGTAATGTATACATTCTGTAGAAGAACTGATACTATTATATGTATTATTATTGATATAGAACCGCTCCGGTGGCCTAGTGGTTAGAGCGTCCGCCTCGGATGCGGGAGGTCGCGGGTTCGAACCCCGGCCGAGTCATACTAAAGACTTTTTTAAAAAAATGGTACTAACAGCTGCCTTTCTTGGCATTAAGATGTTAGTGTTAGGACTGGTCGGCCTGGATTCAGGACAATGTGACTGGGTTGGACATCATGCCACATGTCTGCGGCATGATGCCCCAGAGCTAGACATCTTTATAAACTGTCACACTGCAGACATCGTAGCGATATGACTGAAAAATTGCTAAAGCTACGCTTAAAATCTAAATCACACACACACACATTATTGATATAGCAACTGATATGAATTTCGAATTCTGTCAAAGCCACATCTTTAATTAAACTTGACTTGATAAGATGGAGGAATCCAGCATGAAAATAGCACTGCACTTTCTCTCGAAGAAATCATATCCATGTTATTGTTTTTGATACAATATTCCAAACTGGTGTTTGGTGAGCCGAGGCGGTTCACTTGGTAGTGTGCCACGTTGTAAGGGTGCAAATTTCTGTCGATCTATGAAGAACACATTACGTTGGACAGGTGAACGATTAATTAAATTGATGGGGGCTGGCGCGTGTTTAAATCCCTGTAATGCACTGATTGGTAACGTCACTGTCATGTGAGCGGTGGTTCTAAATTAAGCCTTCGTTTATTTAACTGAAAAGGATAGAGGTTACCTTCCGACCTGTATCGAGAACTGTCAGTTCTGAAAGTTACCAGGGATCTGTGTTGTGTAAACTACGATTGTCAGACGAACTGCATTTTTAGCGCCTAGTCGGGGGGGGGGGGATATATTTAATTCGGGTTGGTTACGCTGAATAAAGGGCCGTGATTCCACATGAAAGCTCTCGGTTTAAATGTGCCTATCGCAACACTTTAAATCAGTCGACACCATTTTCTGCAAGAGAAAACAAAGGTAGAGGACTCCGGATCAAATTTAGAAGAAATTCACTCGTAATTATGATCCAAGGGATCGGATGTCTAGAAAAATCTACGAACTTAATTCTAGCGGTAAAAGCTTGAAGACACAAGGTATTGTGCGTCAGTCTCACGTAATTTCTTGATATCCATATGATAATTTGTTTGATTTATTTGCTTATAATTATCTGGTTAGATTCGTAGATCAAGTTTCTTGATATGAATACAAATGTGCGAGTCCATCTATATGAATCCGTACAATGATATTCTTTATATAAGTTTAATGAATCGTTTGAGCGTATAGTCTTGTTTGTTATAGGTAAATATGTATTTAGAAATTCATGCCTTACTTTAGTGATATGAGTTACTAGAATCCGTGTAAATTCTCCGACTTGAGTGCATATTGACTGAAATTATCGTTGTTAAACCACATGGAATTAATGTTGTTAAACCATGTAGTGAGGATTCATATATGCCAGAGACTTGAATGTGTTTATTCGCTATAAATACCGTAGTTGAACCATGTAAGGACTTTCATTCATTCTTTGTGTAATTAAGTCGGGATCGGAACTGATGTCTCGGGTGTTGTTACTGTAAGCCAGTGGGAATAGCCTTTAGGGAGTACATTAATCTTAGGAAAGTAGGTTTGTTTATGGTCTGCCGTGTTTAGTTAGACCAGATGGCCGTTGGTATCTGTTTGAATTCCGATAGAACGTATCTGACATTAACGATAGGAGAAAGTAATGATCTCTTCCCAGTAGGGTACCTAACAGAATACTCAGGTTGCCACTTTGTTTACTTTTGCAAGGTGAGATAGCTCCACGTGACGTACCAATGACGTACCACTGACGTATCCACGGGAAGTATCCACTTGACGTATCACGTACTTACAAAACCAAAGTGACCACACAAAGTTTGAGGCCGAAGAGGCGGGACACCTGAGAATTTGGGAAAAGGGAAAAGTGGAAAGGACCCAGACTTACAGGCACAAGGAAGTCAAAAGAACAGTCGCAGCGAATTTGGACTGAAAAAGAACCATCAGATTATGAATCTGTACAAGGCAGTGATTTCGATCTTTTCACTCGATTCGATGATGAATTAATTCTATCGCTTAACAGATCGGCTATTTATATAAGCATATTTGTATTTGAAATTCGTTGAATAACTTAAATCAAAAAGTGTATCTTTCAAATGTAATGCATTATCACAATTGTTTATGAATTTTACTGTTTATGAATTTTAATTAAAGTTATTGTCTTTACATGTACGGGGGCTCGTGTCATTCTGTTTTATATTTCTGCTCAGATCTCTATCGATTCTACCTATAAAAGTTTCACACTTTATATTGACATTTAGTCGATCCGGGCAATTACACCGTCGGCGATCACCCTCTAGATAACAATAACCAAACTCCACTACAACCCACCCAAAACAAAGCTGGGGGAGTTTGCAACGCACGTCAACATAAAATGGCGAGATTCGAATCCTCCCATCAATGTAGCCTGAATCAGCTAACGAGGTGCATCCGTAATCAAGACACTTTACTGCATTTGCCTCGGCACTAAATAAATTACTTGTCTTATTGTACCGTATAGCGAAAAACTAAACCCTAATCAAAATGGGTGTTCACTATGTGCTTTAATTGGAAAACCTTGTCATCCTTGCGATTGATTTGACCAAACAAATTGTCATCAAGTTACCATATCAGGAATATGGCTATTACTTTCATGGTCCACCTGTTGAAGACGTCCAAAGCAATGCAGATGTTACACGTCCGTCGCTCAAGTAGAGTAACCCCGTTCAGTGGAATTTAATTTAGGACCAACAAGCCTACATTTTACAAAATCAGTGTCACCTAAACTCCTTGACTGGTACATTCGTGAGCGTTAAATAAATGAAATGAATTGTGGCTAGATAAATACAACTGAAGTATAAACATTTTTCAGCAGGAAGGTACAAAACCTGCTACCTCATTTATTCCTTTCAGTTGAAACCATTATGTGAAATTTGCCCTAAGATCATGAACGCCACAGGATCCGTAACCTGAGACTGATAATGGTCCTCTCCATATTCAATTGGTCTCCTTGCGTGCATAACTCAAGAAGACAACATGTAGTTAACGTCTCGGCCGTAAATGCAGGTGGACATAAATATCAGACATAAGTAAGACATATATATCAACCCTTATTAAAGTTTTCTTTCTAAATATTGAAACATGGAAGACAAAGAAAACACTAAATACAGATTTTGATCATGCGTCAAATGTATTTACTTTTATTAAATTCAGCATGACATGGCCAATTTGTACAGACCAGCACAATGATGCTTACTATCCAGGTAACCAGGTAATCCAGCAACATGCTTAACTCACCAGGATCTACTTCTGCCATTGGTGACCAGTCTAAATAAGAATCAAGATCCTCATTCATTGCCTTGTCATCAAAGATAGTAACAAAACTAGACCCATCTTCCAATAATAAAGCTGTGAGTCTTAAAGTACAGCTCCCCGTGAAAATTAGTCTGCGGAAAGACGAGTTTCAGCAGTTGATTGTCGCAACTGGAACTGGATCGAATGCATCCACATCAGCAGAATGCATATGAAAAGTTAACAGCTTTACCATAGCCTTAGCATGCACCTTGTTTCTATAGTTCAAGCGAAAACTGTAACCCATCGATTTTCAAAAACTCGTTTTCCCTCGATTGTGAAGTATTCGTTTTAAATAGATTATTTTCCATTGCTGTGTTTGGATGTTTAGCATCTGGTGGCTTTTAGGTATCCAAAAACACATCCACATGTTGACGTTGAGAATCGGAATTAGCATGTGTCATTAGACATCACATGAATGCAGAAGAGACTTTACTGGGAGATACAAGCGTCTATTGAATGCAGACCGCAAGGGAGTACGTTATCCATCAAACCCAGATTCGCTTATCTTCATCAGAAACGATTTACTGCTATTTATATTTTATATCACATTGAATTACACTGATATTACTCTGGACGATAGACTTCTACCTTTAGCGACCCATATCACACATTAACACTTTCCTCGATGATATATTAGTCTCAGTCTTTAATACTGTCTCCCTCTCCTTCAGTATGAAACTAATATCCCTTGGCGAGATATGACATTCTTAAACACATTATTTATTGCGCGATAAATAATAGCAAGTTTATGACAATAGTTGTAATACAACAATCAAGCTGGACACTTGTACAAGGAGACAGTGCCGAAAAATATTTGTAAAATGTGTAGATTGTGAAAATAACTTCCTGTACATTATTGTTCATTATCACAGCATGTATGATTCTTGCCGAAATCAGAACATTCCTTGACAGAAGATTTTGATAACAACCAAAGTGCAATGTTAGTGAAACAAATGTTAATATAACTCCAATGTCGTATCCTTGAAGATGGATTTATCAACGCCATAGGGACTAGATACATAGAATATAACGGCATTATGCACACACTGCATAGGATCACTGGTTTATCATAGATGCAAGAATAGCAGTGCCTCCATTAAATTAAGAAATCTTGTAATATCAAGGCCCAGAAAACCACAACATTTTACCCTTTTGTGAAAAGGGTAATTTTAAGGGCAATGCCAACAACGGTGTATGCCAAACGTCATTATGCGTGATGACATTTAGCAGAGAAACGATTAGCATGTCAGATGGTCATGGAAGAAGCAATCAAACAAAATCGACTCAGTAGATTTGATACGTTACATTATCTAAAGTTGAACACATGCTATATGAACTATTTTCAATATTTTCAAGTCTTTTGAATGAACCTGAGCTACATTCTATTGGCTATCTTATCTTTTCATATTCACTTATATATTACAAGTTTAAATCTATTATTTAAATCTTCGTCCTGATTTATAACTTTAATTTAATTAGTCTGTTGATGAAATGATTAAATGCTTAAACTATTTCGTAAAAAAGCCCAAATTGGTTCTTGATAGTGTAGTCGTCCTTTCATTTCATGACAGTGGGTAAAACAAGCATAACTCTAATGTTGAAATCTTGAAAGCAAGTATCCATGTGCTGGAAAGATGTAGACTCAGTTTGAGTCATTATATACATTTCTTTTAATTTTCATAGACATGGCATGAAAACTATTGTCAAAAGTGGCACACACTTTGTGATCCAACCTTTCAGAATTATATTGGGGGGGGGGGCAGTCCAATTTTATTAACATTTATTTTAGAAATTAATTATTATTATTATTATTATTATTATTATTATTATTATTGACATAATATTGGTCAACCGTTTCTAATCATTATAACTAGTTAATTCTATCTCACACTCCTCCTAGAGTCTGCTAATTGTGTTCGGTACCTTTCCTGACAGATACCGCTTTGTTAGTATTTGCATATCTATTCTATTTTCACAGCGTATCAAGTATCTCAGAGAGAATTTAATGATTAGCATTAAAATGAATGTTTTTAATCATTCACTGTTCTCATTTTTACTGGGAAGTTAATGAGCCTACGGTTTTAGCTGCTGTATGGCTGGTATATTGATGAGATAATGGAATTCAAGGAACTAATGTACAAATCATATACAGTGTTTAAATGCCCTTCTTTGATGTATGGTTTCTTGCAGCTGCTAAAATTTAAAATTTGCTTTGCATTCTAAATTTAACAGCATGTTCTGTAGTCATTGACAGCTGAGACTTCGTTGACGTTAAGATTATGTGTCTAAGTTGTTTTTAGAAGTAACAAACTTCATGGCGCTACTCGCGAGGTAAACAGTGGATTGTCGATCACCTTATTAAATAGTTATAAATGAAATAAGGGAATGAAAAAAAAATAGACCACAGTGCATTATGGTTTCGAGATTAAAGTGGTAAATCCGGGAATTCCATGCATAATATTGTCTATATAAGATCAAAGATGAACATACCTCACTGTAAAACATTATCTAAAAATGGTCTATTGTACTGCAGGCACACCGTATTTGCACTCAGGTGTCCAGTGTGAAATTAAACAGCTTTCTCCGATAGTCGGATGGCTACCCCTCCAACCTCTCTCAATCTCTGTCACTATATAAAGGTGAAACTCACCAATTTACAACAGTATCAAAAACAGAATTTCAAAGAATACACCCCGAAACGTCATGTTTATATATTGTTTATTTAGAAACAAATCCTCCTCAATATTTTTTACATTTGCTTTGCGGTGCAAATCTTCACTTGATACGTTTCCTCAGGTTCTCTGTCTTCTTGCCAAACATTCAGTCTGATGGCACAGAGTGTGTTTCTTCATTCAATCAGCCAAATTGTATAATAATATCAGAATGAAAATGGAAATGGAGACAGTGTGTGTGTGTGTGTGTGTGTGTGTGTGTGTGTGTGTGTGTGTGTGTGATTTTGATTTTTAAAGTAGCTTGAACAATTTTTCGGTCATATTGCTACGATGTCTGCAGTGTGGCAGTTTATGGTAAAGTCTAGCACCGGGGCATCATGTCGCAGACATGTAGCATGATGTCCCACTCTGTCACATTATCCTGACTCCAAGCCGACCAGTCCTAACGCTAACTTCTTAATGTCGGGCGCCTAGCGAGACAACTGTTATAACCATTTTTATAAGTCTCTGGTATGACTCGGCTGGGGTTCGAACCCACGACCACCCGTATCCGAGGCGGACGCTCTAACCACTAGGTCACTGGAGCGGTCGAAATGCCCACCCGTTTCTATGACGGGATGTAACATTTATTGGTCTTTTTACCTGTTCCTTTCCTTTGTGAGGACCCTCCGGTGGCCTAGTGGTTTAGAGCGTCAGCCTTGGATGAGGGAGGTCGGTGATTCAAACCCCGGCCAAAGACTTATACAAATGATACTAACAAACTACATACAGACATCTATCAGCCTTTTCTTTCTTTCCATATTTTAGTAGGTCATCGCGGTTTGTTTGTTTAGCCCTTTGGGTTGCCTCGGCAAATTAAATGTTTAGATAGCTCTTCAGACCTTTCTAGGAATGTTTCGTCGTCGGAGCAAATTCTGCTATAAGAATGAAATATCCGGGATATAATTTTGCTTACATAAATGTACACAAAGTAATAGATGTCGCTATGGCTCATCGATTTCCAGCTGAATACATATATTATCCAGTATCCGCAACAAGTTGACATAGGCAGGTTGAGACATAATACATTTCAAGGTTTAATTCATGTAGCAACAGCCATGTAGAGTTTTGCAAACACAACGGTTTTTGTGTTTTATTTGTTTGTTTTGTCTATGGTTTCTATATGCCTTTGAAGAAGACTCATTAAGAGTCGAAAGCGCTCAGGCTAGTTAGATACTAGTTTTGCACTGTTCGTCGTCAGTTTATTGCATTTATCTCAATCAATCCCTGACACAAGTGATCCCTTGCTGGATCCAGTGCGCTTGAAAGAGCTGTTATTCCCCATATGGTTTGTATTCTTTATATATATATATATATATATATATATATATATATATATCCGGCAAGAATAATCGTAGTGGATTATAAGATTAAAACAAAATCATTATAGAATGCATGCAAAATGAATGAATTAAAATTGTCTGTTCAGTTATGGCTACTTGAAGCAGAATTTATTCTATACACGAGCATGGCATCATAGGACATATACCTGACTTACTGTAAAAGTTGGAATACATATTGAAACGATATTGGAAACAAATCTATCTCATAGAGCGGACAGCAGTGTATGCTAAATTTCCATTTTTACATAGCTTTATAGCTTAGTATTGCTTCCGTGAAGTGGACAACTTGATGACAAAACTCTTCTATATTTTGACGTTACTGATATAGAGAAAATTTAGGACTATTAATACCCTAGTCTGAGTCAAATCTAAGGCCAGAGAACTCGAGGTAATCGTACATTTTGGAAAGAGAGATATGGCACCGACGATACGACGACTTGCATGTCAACATATTAGAACTTCACCTGCATGCTTCATGCGCCGCCAATGTTCACATCTGTACTCAGATATGAATATGATTTCGTGAAATTTCATAACGTTAAGTCGTAACGCCCCATAGGTCATTTACATCAACCGACATAGATGCAAATGTTTACGATTCCGCTCAAGTTCCACTGTGCCGGACGTCAAATTTCGTACGTTACACATCCATCGTTCTCTCT